>JARUPY010000098.1:0-136971 GCA_029817715.1 Melastoma dodecandrum | reverse complement strand
CCTCACCCGCGCGAACTTCGGCTTCCGGCTCGGCGCCGTCACGACGTCGAACACGTCGGCCTTTTCCTATTGCGAGCTCGTCGGCCACCGACCCGACCGTTTGAAGGTCGGGCCTCGCCCAGCAACCGCAGGATGGGGGACATCGTGCGCGTTCACGGTGAACCAGCCGGAACGGCAGTCTGAAGTTGGTGGACTACGTCGCCAGGACCACTCCGACGCCCGGAAGCACGACCGAATTCGCGACTCGGGACGAACGAACGCCTCCGCCACGACCACCAACCTGCAGGACGCTCCTCGGCAGCGCCGACGTGGTTCGCCGCTCAGAGCGGCAGCCCGCGGCCCGGGGCGGCTCCCTCACCGTGCGGAGCCCAGGGGTCGGCGGCGGAGAGCCGGCCTCACGGTCGGGACGCCGGAACGACGGGGATACGATCACCCATCAAATCTCGGGATGCGGGGACGGGCACCACGAACGAGCATCCCGATCACCGCGGAAGACGACGCAGGACCCGTCCATTCCCCTGCAGTTCGCCGATTCGGCGAAGCACACCGTCGGCGACGGCGTCGAGAATAATCTGCAGGATTACCCTCACCACCGCCTTGACCACGGCGTCGTCGACCACCCTCGCGGCCTCCTCGGCCACCCTCGCATCCAGCGATTTCTTCGCGGTGATCGAGCCTCACCCGGGCATGCCGCCCGGCGGATCGGGCACCGTCAAGCTACTCCGACGCATTGGGAGCGACCCAGACTACGACGGGCTTTCTCAACGCCACGGACGGCAAGACCCTGACTTGGTACACCGGGCGGACGGACAACCTCGAGCGGATCCTCGGCTCGACGGCGACAGTGCAGGCGGGCGCCGGCTACGCCATCGGCATCGGGATGGCAGGGCGAACGAACCCGCGATCCGCTCCACGCTTGCGGCGCTCGGAGCGATGGGCGAGCGGAGACGTTCAACGTCGCCGCCGCCAGCACGGCGAACGACCGAGACGGCGCGCTTTACAACGCCCTGTCCACCCGCGCTCAAACGCTGCTCAAACCCAATGATGGTAAGCCAGACGCTGGTAGCCAGTTGACGACCGAGGTCAGCCTCGCGGAAGCCTCGCTCGACAGCGCCAAGGCGCAGGAACGCACTGTCACAGAAAGAACGTGCTCCAGGAATACCGGTCGCCGACATCGAGACGGTCGAGAGACCTCCCGTCGCGACACAGCTGATGTTCTCTCCAGACGCGTGCTCCAGGCGAGCTATCAGGTCACGTCGATTGATCTCGAAGACTCGCGCTGGTGTGAAACTATTCTATGACGCGCAAGCCTGGATCTGCGGGAGAACCTTACGGGCCAAGCTCGGCATTCTCTCCTCGATATCGATGTGGGGGAGGTGCTCGGACCTTGACCCTGGTCGAAGCGTAATACGCGTCTCGCCACGCAGCACGGACCGTTCGCGTCGCAGGAAGCCTGCCCGCGTGGCTTCAGGCGCGAGCGACGGACGTCGCCATGCTCACGGTGCTCTGCGGCCTCTGGGGGAGCGCGTTCGCCGTGAAGCCTCGGGTGGCTGACGGCCTGTCGACGCTGCTGGCCGCCTCCGGCAATCAGACCTGCCGGCTGCTGATCCACGCCCGCACCGATGAAGCTGCTAAAACAGCGGGTGAGGCTTCGAAGGGGGCGGGACTTCTGCTCCGGGGTGATACTGGACCCCGACGAACCAGGGGTTCTGTTTTGTACCTCGTACTCGACCGTTTCGGGCAGGAGCCCGTTCGGCGAAAGGGCGGCGAAGCGCAGTCCTTCGCACTCCAGGCGTCTCGCGGTTATTTGCCATGTTGACACAGCGTAGCGGTGCACGTGTGGCGCTCCGAGATCGTCGTCGCACCGTAGATCTCGGCGGATGCGCGAGCGCGGCGCGAGGGAGGCGGCGTTGGGGGGGGGGGGGGGGGGGGGGGGGGGGGGGGGGGGGGGGGGGGGGGGGGGGGGGGGCGAGGGGGTGGGGGGGGCGGGGAGGGGGGGGGGGGTGGGGGTATAAAAAATAATATAAAAATAAACAAGGGGGGGGGGTGGGGGGGGGGCCCCCCAGGCGCAATGGTGCCCCCCGAGGTCGCCTTCGGCGGTCCCGCTGCTCGAGCTCGTTATACTACTTCAGCCCATTCCGTCCATCAGGCCGACGACGGGCTCGTCCGTGGGAGCCGGAAACTACGGTCGAGGTTCGCATCCGTGATCACCTGCGAGGGAGCGGGCCGCCTCGATCACGGCCATCTGCATGACGATGCAGTTGAGAGATAGGGGATGAGGCGGTCGCGGGCGTAGCCGGCCGCCCGTATCTTGCCCTCGGCGCCGCGGTTTTGACCGAAGGCGCCGGGCACGAGGATGCCGTGCAATCCTTCGAGGAAGGGCGCGGGATCCTCGTTCTCGAAGACCTCGCTCTCGATACAGGAGGGGGGGGGAGGTTTCACCTTGCCGCTGTTGGCGATGCCGCCGATGGGTCCTGCGCCTCCCGATGGAGCGATCTTGTAGGGCGTCATTCAGCCCCGTGTACTTGCCGACAGATCGCGATCGTGACCTCGCCCTCGGGATTCTTCCAACCGCTGCGAGATAGTCTTCCAGCGGTCGAGATCGGGCTCGCCCCCGCTCCTCGATGCCGAAGTGGGCAAGAACCTCCCGGTCGAAGCCCCTCGGTGCACGATAAGAGAGGGGCCACGTCGTAGATCGACGCGGACGTCCCGGGCCTCGATCACCGCACTCGTGCGCACGTTGCAGAGAAACTGCGCGAGCTTCCGCCGTTCCTCGGGTCGGGATCGGACGGTTCGCCAGGCAGAGCAGGATGTCAAAGGCTGGTTGCCGATCGAAACGCAGCTTCGACACGGAGTGCTGCGTCGGCTTCGTCCTTCAACTCGCCCGCGGAGGGAGGGATTATAGGGGCAGGAGCGTCAGGTGCACGTAGGCGCAGACGCCCCCGCGGCAGGTCCTGGCCGAGATGGCGGATATCCTCGAAGAAGGGCAGGCCTTCGATGTCGCCCACCGTGCCGCCGATCTCGACAAGGACGAAATCGTAGTCCTCGTTCCCCGAGAGGACGAAATCCTTGATGGCGTTCGTCACATGGGGGATCACCTGGAATCGTCGCGCCAAGGTAGTCCCCGCGTCGCTCCTTCGTGATGATGTCGAGGTAGATGCGCCCGGTCGTGATGTTGTCGTCGCGGGTGCAGGGGGCGGCCTGTGAAGCGCTCATAGTGCCCGAGGTCGAGATCGGTCTCCGCCCCGTCGTCGGTGACGAACACCTCGCCGTGCTGCGTCGGACTCATCGTCCCGGGATCGACGTTCAGATAGGGGTCGAGCTTGCGAAGGCGGACCCGGTTAGCCCCGAGCCTGGAGGAGCGCCGCGAGCGCCGCGGAGGCGAGACCCTTGCCAAGGGAGGAGACCACGCCGCCGGTGATGAAGACAAACCGCGTCATGGGCCTTGATCCATAAACAGGCGCGACCGATTCGCCAAATGCTGGCGTCGGCCCGAACACGCCGGGGGTTGAGATCGTCTGTGGATTACCGCGCCGTTTCACGACAGCGCGGCGAGAGGATCGCCGGGAGCGATCAGCGCGACTGCGGCACCTGCGGCGTGCCTGGAGCGGCGGGCGTGGCAGGTGCTGGCGAGGACGGAGATCCGGCCGCCGGCGCGTTGTCCTGCATCTGCTTGAGCTGATCGAGGAAGTTGCCGCCCTGAGCAGGCGCCTGCGTTCCTGTCGCTGGCTGAGCGCCCGTCCCGCCGAAGATCGAACGCGGCGCGCCGCCCCGGTGCGACATGATTGCCAGCACGAGGCTCGTAGCAAAGAAACAGTGCCGCCAGGATCGCCGTCGCGCGGGTCAGGGCATTGGCCTGTCCGCGCCCGGTCATGAAGCCGGAGACGCCGCCACTGCGCCGCCGCCCAGGCCGAGCCCCCCTCGGAGCGCTGCAGGAGCACCACGGCGAAGAGGCCGAGCACGATGATGAGGTGGACGACGATGATGACGGTCTGCATGACGATCCGGAACGACGACCCGCGGCCGCCGGATGGCGGCGACCGATGGGAACTTCAAGGTCGGTGCCGGGCTCCTACACCACAAGCGCGAAAGCGCCAACTTCTAGAAAAACGGCATCGGTCGCGAGTTCGATACCTACTCCGCGGCCGGCCGCTCTGCGAACGACAGGAGCCCGTCGACGAGGCCTTGAAGGTAAGAGCGGGCATCACCGCCTTCGAGCCGGGCTTCGATCCCGAGCACCTCGACGCCAACGGGTCGACTTGCCGAGTCGAAGTCGACGGATGACGTTCGAGGAAACCTCGTGCGTTCGAACGGACCGGAGCGTCCGACAACACGACATAAGCCGCATCCGCCTCGCGATCGATGGTGAAGCTTTTTTACGCGCGCGAACATGGGCTTTATCGCTTGCTCTCCGGCGGTCGTGCGTCCCTGTCGGGAAACGCCGTGATGACCCGCGGCGTCGCACCCGACATCGCTGCCACTACACGCAGGATCTGTCCATCGAGTTCAGGCATCCTCGAAAGCAGCGGATTACGCCATCTTGCGAAGGATCCGGCTCCGTCCATTCGGGGTCGGTCAGCGTCGCGACGACCCATTCGACCGCGATCCCGCGCTGCGCAAGCCGCTCTGCAGCATGCTTCGTGATCTTCAAGGAACGACCGACGTTTAGAGATAGGCCTTAGCGATTCCCAGAAAATCCGCGGCGACGAGGCTGGCGCCGCCCACAAGGGCGCCGTCCCACATTCGGCACGGCCATCAACTCCCGGGCGTTACTTGGTTTGACGGAGCCGCCGTAGAGGATGCGCATCCTGCGTCCGTCCGCCCCGAGGCGGCGCGACGAGCTCCGCCCGGATCAGGCCGTGCACCTCGCCGACGTCGGCCGCAGTCGGGGTCAGCCCGGTGCCGATCGCCCAGACCGGCTCGTAGGCGATGACGGTATCCTTGGCCGTGGCGCCGTCGGGCAGCGAGCCGATGAGCTGGGTACGGACCACGTCGAGGGTGCGACCGGCTTCGCGCTCCTCGCGGGTCTCGCCGACGCAGATGATCCCGGTGAGACCGGCGCGGCGGGCGGCGAGCGCCTTGGCGCGGATCTCGGCGTCCGTCTCGGCGTGATAGGCACGGCGCTCGGAGTGACCGACGATGGCGTAGGTCGCGCCGAGGTCCGCCAGCATCTCGGCAGAGATGCAGCCGGTATAGGCGCCGCTCGCCTCGGCATTGGACGTCCTGGCCCCCCGACCGCGATCGGCGAGCCGGCGAGGGCCTTGGCGAGGATGGCGACGAGGGTGGCCGGAGGACACAGAAGGCAATCGATCCGCGCCGCGATGGCCGTGTCGAGGCCCGTCACGGATCGCTTCGGCCACCGCGGTCGAGGCTTTCAGACCGTTCATCTTCCAGTTCCCCGCCACCAGCGGGCGCGGCCGTACCTCTGTCATCGCCACCCTCGACACTCTCTGCGCGATCAAGCTCGACCGGGAGATAGGGGACGCCTCGAACGGACGCAAAACGGCTCGGCCTTCCCGCGGGAGGCGCGATGGGCTATCGCGGCCGTTCACATCAGGTCTTCGCCGTCACGGGTTCGTTTCGATGCTCCAGGGGTTCCGCGCCGCAAGCCAGAGCTGGTTCGGCAAGATCGTGGTCGCGCTCCTCTTCGGCGTGCTCATCATCGCCTTCGCCGTCTGGGGCGTGAACGACATCTTCCGCGGATCGTCGAGCACGGCCGTCGCGACCGTGGGCGACACGCAGATCTCCGCCGAGACGGTGCGCAACGCCTATCAGAACCAGCTCCAGCGCATCATCCGGCAGGCGCGCCGGAGCATTTCGCCCGAGCACGCCCGCGCGCTCGGCCTCGATCGGCAGGTGCTCTCCCTACTCGTCACCGAGGCGTCCCTCGACGAGAAGGCGAGGTCCCTCGGCCTCCAGGTTCTCGGACGAGACGGTCGCCAAGGCGATCATGGACGATCCGAACTTCAAGGGCCCCGAACGGCAATTTCGATCCGGCGATCCTGCAGGACGCGCTGCGTCAGTCCAACATCACGGAGGCGGCGTTCGTGCGCGAGCAGCGCGCGGTGATGCTGCGCCTGCAGCTTGCCGAGGCGGTGTCGTCCGACCTGCCGGTGCCGCTGGCGATGAGGAGGCGATCCAGCGCTACAACACCGAGCGCCGGTCGGCGGACCTGATCGTGCTGCCGACAAGCGCAGCGGGTGACATCGCCCCCCCGACCGACCAGCAGGTCCAGACCTACTACGACGAGCACAAGGCGAACTTCCGTGCGCCGGAGTACCGCCACGGCAAACGTCCTCGTCCTCGACACCGCCGCCCTCGCGAAGCCGGATGCCGTGTCCGAGGCCGACGCGCGGAAGCGCTACGAGGGTGAGAAGGAGAAGTTCGGCAAGCCCGAGCGCAGGACGATCCAGCAGATCGTCTTCCCCGACGAAGCTGAAGCGGCATCCGCTCTGGCACGGATCAAGGCCGGAACCGTGACCTTCGATGCCCTCGCCGCGGAGCGCGGAGTCGATGCCGGCACGCTCACCCTCGGCACCCTGCGAAATCGGAACTCTTCGATCCCGCGGTGGCCCAGGCTGCCTTCGCGCTCACCCCCGACGCGGTGAGCGATCCCGTCAAGGGCCGCTTCGGAACGGTGCTGCTGCGCGGCACCGCCGTCGAGCCCGCGAGCATCAAGCCCTTCACGGAGGTTGAAGGTGAGGTGCGCAAGGAGATCGCCGACGAGAGAGCGCGTGACACCCTGGAGACGGTCCACGGACCGCGATCGAGGATCAGCGTGCCGGTGCGAAGCCCCTCTCCGACTTTCCCAAGGAGCGGGGCCTGCCCCTGGTCTCCGTGCCGGCGGTGGGGATCGCAGCGGCCTCGATCCGCAGGGTAAACCGGTCGAAGGTTTGCCGGACAAGGACGCGCTCCTCGCAGCCCTCTTCCGCACCGATGTCGGCATCGACAACGAGGCGCTGCGTACCCGCGACCGGCGGCTACATCTGGTACGACGTCGCGAAGATCACGCGGCGCGCGACAAAAGCCCCTTGCGGAGGTGCGCGATGGCCGGCGTGTGGCGCAGTGGCGGGCCGACGAGGTGACGCAGCGCCTCGCGGCGAAGGGCCGGGAGCTCGCCGAACGCCTCGACAAGGGAGAGGCGGCCGAGGCCGTCGCCAAGGGAGCTCGGCCTCTCCGTGCAGCCGCTCACCGAACTGGCGCGCAATCAGGCCAAGGGCGACGTCTCGGCGGAGGTCGTCAACCGCATCTTCGCGACGTTCGTCGGCAAAGCCGGTTCGGCGCCGCTTGGCGAGAGACGCGCGGTCTACAAGGTGACGCAGGCGACGGTGCCGGCCTTCGTCACCTCGACGAAGCAGGCCGAGCAGCTCGAGGCGCAGCTCAGGGTCGCCCTCGCCGACGGACATCCTGACTGAGTACATCGCCGAGGTGCAGAAGGGCGTCGGCGTCAAGGTCAACGAGCCCGCCTTCCGGCGGGCCATCGGCGGCGGCGAGTACTAGGGCGTGAACGCCGCGACCGCCGAGGCCGCCTTCACCGCGGCCTACGAGGCGGGCCGTCCGAGCCTCCTGCGCACGAACGCTCGTCGCGGATCTCGAGACCCCCGTCGCAGCCTATCTCAAGCTGCGGGCCGCTCGGAAAGGGGCGGCGTTCCTGCTCGAGTCCGTCGAAGGCGGCTCGGTGCGCGGGCGCTACTCCATGATCGGCCTCGATCCGGACCTCGTCTGGCGAGCCCGGGATGGGCGCTGCGAGGTGGCCCGGGGCATCGGCGCGACGGCCTTCGAGCCCGACCCACGCCCTCCGCTCGAGAGCCTGCGCGCGATGATCGTTTCGAGCGCGATCGATGCGGAAACCTCGGCCGACCTGCCGCCGATGGCCGGCGGGCTGGTCGGCTATCTCGGCTACGACATGGTGCGCGAGATGGAGCGCCTCGGCCGCCCGGGGCCGGACCCTCTCCGCGTCCCCGACGCGATCCTGGTTCGGCCGACGATCATGATCGTGTTCGATACCGTGCGCGACGAGATCTCGGTCGTGACGCCGGTCCGCCCGATGCCGGGCGTCACGGCCCGCATGGCGCGCGAGGCGGCGCTGGAGCGGCTCGACGCGGTGGCCGCCTGCCTCGAAGGACCGCTGCCGGAGGGCGCGGCGCCGGATGCCGGCGTACCGATGCCGGAGGTGGCCTCGAACACGCGACCCGAGGATTTCGCCGGCATGGTGGGCCGCGCCAAGGACTACATCCGAGCCGGCGACATCTTCCAGGTCGTGCTGTCGCAGCGCTTCGAGGCGCCCTTCGAACTCACGGCCTTCGCCCTCTACCGCTCGCTGCGTCGGGTCAACCCGGCACCCTTCCTCTGCTTCCTCGACTTCGGGACGTTTCAGATCGTCTGCTCCTCACCCGAGATCCTCGTGCGGGTACGGGACGGCACGGTGACGATCCGCCCGCTCGCCGGCACCCGGCGCCGGGGGGCGACGCCGGCCGAGGATGCGGCCCTCGCGGAGGAGCTGCTCGCCGATCCCAAGGAGCGCGCCGAGCATCTGATGCTGCTCGATCTCGGCCGCAACGATGTCGGCCGGGTCTCGGCGCCTCGGCAGCGTCTCGGTGACTGGCTCCTTCATGCTGGAGCGGTACAGCCATGTCATGCACATCGTCTCGAACGTGGAGGGCGACCTCGACCCGCGCCACGATTCGCTCTCGGCCCTGGCGGCGGGCTTTCCGGCGGGCACGCTGTCGGGCGCGCCGAAGGTGCGGGCGATGGAGATCATCGACGAGTTGGAGCGCGAGAAGCGCGGGCCCTACGGCGGCTGCATCGGCTACTTCGGTGCGGACGGGCAGATGGACACCTGTATCGTGCTGCGGACTGCCGTAGTGAAGGACGGGCGGATGCACGTCCAGGCGGGCGCCGGCATCGTCCACGATTCCGATCCCGCCTCCGAGCAGCAGGAATGCGTCAACAAGGCGAGCGCGCTCTTCCGGGCCGCCGAGGACGCCCGTGCGCTTCGCCGCAAGAGCGCGCCGGGGCCAATGAGGGGAGGGGCGTTGGGAATTCGCCGCCGCGCCCCTATCTCCGCCAAGTGACCGAGATCCTGTTCTACCATCTGCACCGGCAGCCCCTCGAGCGGGTGCTGCCGAGCCTCCTCGAGAAGTCCCTCGAGCGGGGCTGGCGCGCCGTCGTCCAGGCCGCCAGCGAGGAGCGGCTCCAGGCCCTCGACGACGAGCTCTGGACCTACACGGACGAGAGCTTCCTCGCCCACGGCACCGACCGCGACCCGGATGCGAAGGAGCATCCCGTGGTGTTGACGCTCCGCGAGGCGAACCCAAACGAGGGTTCGATCAGGTTCCTCGTGGAGGGCGCCCCGCTGCCCGACGACGCGGTGTGCGTACCAGCGCATCGTCATCCTCTTCGACGGGACCGATCAGGGACGCCCTGCTTCAGGCGCGCGAACAATGGCGCGGCGCCAAGGTCCGCCGGGCACGCCGTCACCTACTGGCAGCAGGACGATTCCGGCCGCTGGCAGAAGAAGGCTTGAGCCGACCACCCATCCTCGACCGCGGAGACACCCATGGCTCGCCGTTTTCGCCCCGCTCGCGGCCTGGCCGCTGGCGCTCGCCCTCGTCCTACAGCCTCCGCTCGCGGCCGTGTCCGTGGCTCAGCAGGCGGCGCCGCAGCGCGAAGGGGTCGACGCGCAGGGCCGGCCCGCCGAGCGCCGGCCCGAGGGTCGCCGGCTCCCGGCCGACTCCGTGACGACGCACATGCTGACGCTTTCGGACGGGCGCCGGCTCGACCTGACGGCGACGGCGGGAAGCCTGCCGCTCGTCGACGAGGCCGGCAAGCTCCAGGCGGAGGATCGCCTTCGTCGCCTACACGCTCCCGGCCTTCGGCGGACGCCCAAGGCCCGTGACCTTCGCCGTCAACGGCGGTCCCGGCGCCTCCTCCGCCTTTCTGAACCTCGCAGCCATCGGTCCCTGGCGGCTGCCGCTCGAGGGCGATTCGATCAGCCCCTCGATGTCGCCCGCGCTCGTGCCGAACGCCGAGACCTGGCTCGACTTCACCGACCTCGTCTTCATCGACCCGGTCGGCACCGGCTACAGCCGGGCGGCGGGCGACGACGGGGGGAAAGCGGTACTACGAGGTGGACGCGGACGCCGCGACGCTCGCCGCCGCGATCAGCCGCTGGCTGCGCCAGAACGACCGGCTGCTGTCGCCGAAATACATCGTAGGCGAAAGCTACGGCGGCTTCCGCGGCCCGCTCGTCGCCGAGAAGCTCCAGGAGGAGACCGGGGTCGGCCTCTCCGGCCTCGTGCTGGTCTCGCCGGTGCTCGATTTTGCGTGGCTGCAGCAGTCCCGCCATTCGCCCTGGATCCCCGCGATCCGGCTCCCCTCGCTCGCCGCCGCTGCGATGGAACACAAGGGACAGACCCCCGATCGCGCCGCGCTCGCCGAGGCAGAGACCTATGCCGCCGGTGATTACCTCACCGATCTCCTGCGCGGTCCGCGCGATGCCGCAGCGCTCGATCGGGTGACGGCCCGGGTCTCCGCTCTCACCGGACTCGACCCCGCCCTCGTGCGAAAGGAGGCCGGGCGGCCCTCGGTCGGAACCTACCAGCGCGAGGTGGATCGCGCCGCCGGCCGGGTCGCCAGCGCCTACGATCCCTCCGTCACGGGCTGGAATCCCGATCCGACGGCCGCGGTCTCGCGGTTCGAGGACCCGGGGCTCACCCCCCTCGAAGCGCCGCTCGCGAGCGCGATGGTGGATCACCTCTCGCGCACGCTGGGCTGGCGCGTGCCCGATCTGCGCTACGAGGTTCTGAACGGCGCCGTGAACCGCGGCTGGCGCTGGGGCTCCGGGCGCGAGGTGCCGGAGGTGGTGAGCAACCTGCGCTCCGTCGTCGCCCTCGATGGAAGGATGCGGGTGCTCGTCGCCCACGGGGCCCTCGGACCTCGTCACCCCCTACTTCGCCTCGAAACTCATTCCTCGATCAGCTCCCGGCCTTCGGGGGGCGACCGAGTGCGCCTGCAGGTTTTCCCCGGCGGGCACATGTTCTATTCCCGGCCCGCGAGCCGCGTCGCCTTCCGCGATGCGGCGGCGAAGCTGTACGCGGATGCGATCGGCGACCGCGCAGGAGACAAGACGACACCATGACGAGGCATCGCGGCCATCCCCAGCGCGCAAACGACGCCCGCGCATCTTCTCCTGCTCGCCGGCGCGGTCCTCGTCCTTCCCATGCTGGCGGGTTGCGACACGCCGCAGCGGGCCGCGCCCTTCGATCCGCCGGCCCCGCGCTCCCGCCCGTCCTCCGGTGGCCGCGGCTCCCTCGGCCCTCGGCCCGGTTCTCGCGGCGGATGGAACCTGCACGGGGCCCGTCCCCGGCACCGCGACGGCCATCGAGCCCGGGATCGGGGAATGCGACCTCGTTCGCCTCAAGGGCCATGCGCCGACAGACGTGCTGTCGGGGGAGAGCGGGAAGGGCCAGCGCGAGGTGCAGGTGCTCTACGCCGAGCCGGGCGGGCGCGAGCTCTACTTCTTCACCGACAACCGCCTGACGCGGACCGTCAAGCCGAGCGCCGGCTAAGCCGCCACCGGCCGCAATTTCTCCACGCGAAGCGGGGACGAATGATCTGGTCCTCGGCTGACCGAAGAGGATTCGGTGTGGATGGCGCCTCTCCCCGCGGGCGGGGAAGAGGCCGGCCTGCACCCCGCCGTGCAGGCCGGAAGCGCAGGCGAAGCCGGAGCGGGGTGAGGGGGTGGTGCCGGATGAGGCTCGTCCCCGACCGCCCCCTCACCTTCGGCTGCCGCCTCGCCGCGCCGACGACGAGGTCGTCGCGGCCCTCTCCCCGCGCGCGGGGAGAAGGGACTCACCGCAAACGGCTTCCATCGACGAGCAGCGGCGTGGGACCGCGATTCGAAGCGCGCAGGCGCGGAAAGACGACGTGATGCGCGACGCCAACGCGATCGACTTCTGGCGCGGCTTGGCCTCGTCACGATCTTCATCAACCACATCCCCGGTAACGTCTACCAGCAGTTCACCTACTCGCAGTTCGGGATCTCGGACGCCGCCGAGCTCTTCGTGTTCCTCGCGGGGTGGTCGATCGGGATCGCGACCCGGAGCCGCCAGGGGACGCCGGAACCGGCTTTGCGGACCGTGCTGCGCCTGCTCTCGCGGATGGTGGAGGTCTACCGGGCGCAGATCATGATCACGGCCATGGCGCTCGCCATGATCGCCGGGGCGGCCCTCGTTCTCGACAATCCGCTGATCCTCGAATGGCACAATGCCGGGCTCGTCTTCGGCGACCCCATCCAGGCGACAGTGGGTTGGGTGCTCCTCCTGCACCAGCTCGGCTACTTCAACATCCTGCCGCTTTACGTCGTGATCCTCGGCCTCGCGCCAGCCTTCGTGCTGCTGGCGCGGGTGCGCCTCCTCCTGGCACTCGCGGCCTCGATCCTGCTCTACGCCGCCTCCCTCGTCTTCGAGCTCAACCTGCCGTCCTGGCCGAACGAGGGGCACTGGTTCTTCAATCCGTTCTGCTGGCAGCTGCTCCTCGTGCTCGGCTTCTGCGGCTACGAGCTCTCCCGCGGGTCGGACCGGTTCCGCACCGTGGCGCGCCGGCTCATGCCTCTCGGAATCCTCGGGGTCTGCATCGGCATCGCGATCGCCGTGATGCGCTGGCAGCCCGACCCGCTGAGGGTGCCCGAGCCGCGGCTCCTCTTCACCTTCGACAAGTCCTACCTCTCGCCCCGCCGAATGCTGCACTTCCTCTGCGTGCTGCTCGCCTTCCAGGCGGTCTTTCCCCTTCTTCGGCGCCTCGTCCCCCGCTTCACGGGCATCCTCTCCTCGCTCGGGCGCAACTCGCTCTCGGTGTTCTGCACAGGATCCATCGTCGCGCTCGCCGCTCAGTTCGTCAGATTCTGGAGCGGCGGCGGCGTTCTTGTTGACTCTCTCCTCGTCTCGTGCGGTGTTCTTTCGTTGATCTTCACGGCGTGGTTCGTCGAATGGCGCTCCCGGTCCCCGCGGCCCTCCTTGTCGGCCTGACTTTCGCTCTGGCCGCCGTGTCCGCGCGGGCCGAGACGAGCCCGGCGTCTCCCATTGCCGCAGATTCCGCCGCGGAGGCCGCGGCAAGGGACGAGACGAGCCTGTCTCCCGAGTGCCGGTCGCCGGGGTCGAAGCTCTTCACCATCGCGAAGCTCCGGGCAGTGAAGACGGCCTTGCGCGAGCACCGGGCGATCCACGTGCTCACCCTCGGTCCCGGTCCCGCCCCGGGGCTCGGCTTTGCCACACCCTATCCCGTGCGGCTCGAGACGGCACTGACGAAGTCGTTCCCCGATGTCGAGGTCGACGTGGACAGCCGCCACCCTGTCGGGCGAGATCGCGTCGGGGGCGGCGGATCGCATGCGGGCGATGGTCGCCGAGATCGAGCCCGACCTCGTTGGTCTGGCAGGCCGGCGGCAACGATGCCCTCGCGCGGGTGGATCTCGACGGGTTCAAGCAATCGCTGACCGACACGGTGCAGTGGGTTGAAGTCCCACAACATCGACCTCGTCCTCGTCGATCCACAGTACACCGCGAGCCTTGCGGGGGATGACTACTACGCGCGCTTCGTCGCGACGGTCCGGGAGGTCGCGGCGCTGACCCAGGTGCCCCTCGTGGCAGCGCTACGAGGCGATGCGGGCCCTCGCCGCCAAGCAGAAGGGCCGCAGCCTGCAGGACCAGTTCCGTCTCAGCGACCAGAGCTGGCGCTGCATGGCCGAGCACGTCACCCGCGCGATCACCGTCTCGCTGCTCGAGCCGGATACACCGGTGACGAACAGCCTGCCGCCGGTGATGCCGGCGAAGCCGGTTGCGGCGACGCCTTCGCGATAGGCCGGGCTTTCCTGCCGAAGGACACCTTTCCTTCATCGAAGGCGCTCACAGGTATCGTCCGGCTCAGCGGTTGCCCGAACGACCACGATCAAGCGACCCGAGGGTGGACGTCTCCTCGCTGAACCACGCGTTTGCCCAGGCTTGACGCTTCACGGGGTCGAACTCGGTGAACGTAAACGTCGCCAGCTTGCGGATAAAGAACGGTTCTTCTTCGAAAATCTCCTCGAGAACCTCGCGGGATTCGCCCGCGCGAAGCAGGAAACCGCCGGTTGCCGGAATCTTCGGACCGGAGCAGAGAAACAGGTTGCGATCGTATCCTTGCTGCAGGAACTCTCGGTGCTGCGGGATGACCGGCGCGATCTTGTCGAACGGAGCCTGATAGGTTGCCTCGACAATGAAGTGCTTCATTCTGTGCCGCTCCGTTGCGTAAGCTTTCGGGTCGCATCTTCCGCTCCGACGGCCGTTTTGATACGAACCGGTCGGTCACATTGTCAAGCTTCGGGATGGACAGGCATGGACGGCGCAGGAAGCTCGGCGGCCAAAGCCCCGCGTGCCAAGGACAGGATCTTCAGTGTCGCCGCTGACCTCTTCTATCGTGAGGCATCCGCTCAGTCGGCGTCGAGACCATCGTCAAGCAAGCAGGCGTCACGAAGATCAGCTTCTATCGCAGCTTCCCGTCGAAGGACGCTTTGATCGTAGCCTACCTCGAAGAACGAGGCCGAACCTTCCTTCGCCAGTGGGACGACTCCTTCGATCGCTATCGCGGCGATCCGCGTGGAGAACTGCGGGCGATCATGGCTCACCTCTGCGATCGCACGACGGCGGACGGGTATCGAGGATGTCCCTTCATCAATTTCTGCGCCGAGTTTCCCGAACATCCCGGTCGCGCGGTCGCCCGTGAGACCAAAGAGCAACTGCGTGCTCGCTTCCGGCGCATCGCCGAGGCGCTGGAGGCGACGACGCCCCACCGGCTAGCCGATAGTCTGCTCCTTCTGGTCGAAGGCGCGTATGCCGTCAGCCAGACGCTCGTCGGCCCCGACAGCCCCGGGCACGCGCTCGCCGCGGCCGCCGATGCCCTCGTGCAGGGGTGGCCGCGTCGTTGACGGGCCCGGGTGCCTAGAGAGCCGGCAATCGTTCGCAGACCGGTCGATAGGCTGCCTAGGCATCGCGCAACCCTCGCCGATGGTAGCGTTGACGCTGCCTGCCGCCGCCCGTCTAATCCCCCCATGGCCACGCTCGAGGTCGAGCCGGGCGCGGGGAGGGTGACGGAATGGCATCGCAGGGTTCGCGTCTGGGGCGGCGAGTGGCGCGGTTCGCGCTCGGGTTGACGGCCTTCACCGCCCTCGGGCTCCCCGTCCTGATGCAGGGCGCGCAGGCGCAGGAGACCCCGAAGCGCGGCGGCACCCTGCAGGTGATCGTCACGCCCGAGCCGCCGATGCTGATGCAGGGGCTCAACCAGAACGGCCCGACGAACATGATCGCGGGCAAACATCTACGAATCGCTGCTGCGCTACGACGAGAAGCTCAACCCCATGCCTTCGCTCGCGAAGAGTTGGGAGAAGTCGGCGGACGAGAAGACCTATACCTTCCACCTCCAGCCCGGGGTTAAAGTGGCACGACGGCAAAGCCCTTCGGCGCCGACGACGTCGTCTTCAGCCTCGACAAGTTCCTGCGCGAGGTGCATCCGCGCTGGCGTCCGATCGTGAACACGCAGGTCGACAAGATCGAGAAGGTCGACGACCTGACGGTCAAGATCACGCTCAAGCAGCCCTTCGGCCCGTTCCTGCTCTCGCAGGAGGTCGCCTCAGCGCCGATGGTGCCCAAGCACATCTACGAGGGCACGGATTACCGGGCGAACCCGGCGAACGCGACGCCGATCGGCACCGGGCCGATGAAGTTCAAGGAGTGGAAGAAGGGGTCCTACGTCGAGCTCGTGCGCAACGAGGAGTACTGGGACGCGGGCAAGCCCTACCTCGATTCCATCTACTTCCAGTTCATCCCCGATGCCGCCTCGCGGGCCATCGCCTACGAGACCGGCAAGGTCGACGTGCTCACGGGCGGCTCCGTGGAGATCTTCGACGTCGCCCGGCTCTCGAAGCTCCCGAACACCTGTGTGACCACCAAGGGCTGGGAGATGTTCGCTCCCCATGCCTGGATCACGCCGAACGTGCGCAACGGCATCCTCGGCAACAAGCTCTTCCGGCAGGCGATGATGTACGCCATCGACCGGGACTTCGGCCGCGACGTCGTCTGGTCGGGCTACGGCAAGATCCCGACGGGGCCGATCTCCTCGAAGACGAAGTTTCTACTCCGCCGAGGGGGTGAAGACCTACAGCTACGACCCCGAGAAGGCGAAGGCCCTCGTCAAGCAATCCGGCTACAAGGGGGAGACGATCAAGTTCCTCGGCCTGCCCTACGGGGAGACCTGGACCCGCTGGGGCGAAGCCATCAAGCAGAACCTCGAGGACGTCGGCATCAAGATCGAGATGATCAACACCGACGTGCCCGGCTGGACGCAGCGCACCTCGAACTTCGACTTCGACCTGACCTTCAACTTCCTCTACCAGCTCGGCGACCCGGCGACCGGCGTCGCGCGCTCCTACAATCTCCTCGAACATCGTCAAGGGGAACCCGTTCGGCAACGTCGGCGGCTACTCGAACCCCGAGGTCGACAAGCTCTTCGTGCAGGCCGCGAAACGCTCCCGACGGCGAGCGCCAGGCGATCTACACCAAGCTCCAGCAGATCATGGCCGAGGACCTGCCGGTGCTCTGGCTGCTCGAACTCGAGTTCCCAACCGTGTCGCGCTGCAACGTGAAGGACCTCGTGACCACCGCGATCGGCATCGACGACGCGGCGAAGAACGTCCCTGGAAGCAGTAGGCGGATCTCGCCGCTCCCGGCGGTTTGCCTCCGGGAGCGGCGCGGGCTATCGGCGCAGCCTCCGCCGCGAGGCCTCGTGCGCTCCCGCCATGCCCCAGGACCTGTCGGTCGTCGCCATTATCCCCGCTCTACAACGGCGCGCCCTACATCGAGGGCGCCGTGCGGAGCGTGTTGGCGCAGACGCTGCCGCCCGACGAGTTCCTCGTCGTCGACGACGGATCCACCGACGAAGGCCCCGAGATCGTCCGGCGGCTCGCGCACGCCCATCCGCAGATCCACCTCCTGACGAAGGACAATGGCGGCCAGTCCTCGGCGCGCAACTGCGGCGTGACCCAATCGACGAGCGCCCTCATCGCGCTCCTCGATCAGGACGATGCCTGGTATCCCGAGCACCTCGCCGCCCTGATCGAGCCCTTTCGCGCACACAGGGATGAGGCGCGCCTCGGCTGGGCCTACAGCGACCTCGACCGCGTCGATCAGGACGGCAACCTCCTCGTGGCGAATCTCATCCGCACCGCGCCCGGCGCCCATCCCAAGCGCAGCCTCGCGGAGTGCCTCGCCCACGACATGCACATCCTGCCCTCGGCCTCGCTCATCGCGCGCGACGCCTTCGAGGCGGTCGGAAGGCTTCGACACGGCGCTAGTCGGATACGAGGACGACGACCTCTTCCTGCGCCTGTTTCTCGCCGGCTACGGACAGTGCCTTCGTCCCGAAACGCTCTCGCTCTGGCGCCACAACACGGCGTCGGCCTCGTTCTCGCCGCGCATGGCGCGGTCTCGGCGCCTCTACACGGACCGGCTGATCGCGCGCTTCCCCGACGAGCCGGAGACCGGCACCTTCCATGTCAGGGACCGGATCGCGCCGCGCTTCGCGCGCATCTCGCTGATCGCCTACATCCTCGCGCTCCAGACCGACGATCGCGAGGCAATGCGGGCAGCGAGGACCGAGATCGCGCGCCTCCTCCCGCGCCTCGCCCGGCTCTGCGAATTGCCTACGCCGGTTTCCTCGCGGCGACGACAGCGACGCCGGTCGCGAGGCTCGGCTGGGCGAGGTGGCAGCACCTGCGCCCGATCCTCGGGCGATCCCGGCCGGCCTGAATTCAGGCCTCGCGGCGCGAGCGCCGGGACGTGAAGGCACGGTCCGGCGCGCCGAGGCGCAGGCGCGCGCCGTCGTTAAGCCCGTTCCACAGGGCGGCGCGGCACTCCGCCGAGAAGCGGTGGCGGGCGAGATAGACCGCGAGGCGCACGGGGAGCGCGGCAACGGTCTTCGCCTTGTGGCTCCTCGGCACGTGCGAGAGCCGCAGCATCGCGAGTTGGTTGCGCACGAAGGTGTAGAGTCGGCGCGGCGGCTGGTCTGCCAGCAGCAGCCCGAGGGGCAGGCGGATCACCCCCTGGCCGAGCCGATGGTCCATCGGCACATCCATCGCGACCCAGATGGAGAAGCCGAGGGCGTTCGCCCGCATGCACCATTCCAGATCGATGGCATCGATGAAGAAGTCCTCGCGGAAGGGTCCAACCGCGCGGGCCGCGGTGCAGTCGATGAGGGACCCCGAGGAGATGACAAAGGCGGCGCGCGACGCGCCGGTGCGCGCGGCGGACCCCTGCAGCGCGAGGCGCATCGGCGCCCCGTCCGGCCCGACGGCCGCGGCCCGACCACCGCCGGCCGCTCGCCCGCCGTGGCGAGGGCGTCGCGAACGGCTGCGAGGCGCGGCACCGTCCTCGCCGGGGGCAGGCTGTTCCTGATCGAGGAGGAAGAGGAACGCGTCGCCCGCCGCCTCCGCGCGGGCGAGAAGGGCGTTGTACGCAATCCCGAGGCCCGCGTTGGTCCCGGGCCGGACAATCACGAGGGATGTCGTCCCCGCCGCATTCCGCAGGCGGTCTTCCAGCGCCGGTGAGATCGCCGAGTTCGCGTAGATCGCGACCTCGCGCACGTCCGGCGCCACCGCCGCCACGAGCCGTGCGAGCTCCGCCTCGTCGGGGTGGTAGGTGACGACCCCCGGCCATCGTCGTGGATCGGTCCACGCGCTCCTCCTCGGCCCGGGGCGCTCTCTGGCGCCTGCACGGCGGAACGGCAAGTCCCGCGGCGCCTCACGTTGGCAGGGCAGGGGGGCGCTGGTATAGCCCCGGCGCGCGGACCGGGCCGGCAAGGTCGCGGTTCCAGTCAGGCCGCCCGGCTGTGCCGGCGCGCCCGGGAGTCGTCGTGGCGTCCACACCCCTTCTCGTTCTCAGCGCCGAGGATCAGCGGCGGCGGCCCTACAGCCATGCGCTGCGAGACCTCGCGCGCGGGTTGCCCATGGTCGAGCTCTGGGGGGCGATGGGCTGGTTCGACATCACCCAGCGCTACAGCCGCTCCGTCATCGGGCCGTTCTGGATCACGCTCAGCCTCGCGATCTTCGTCCTGGGCCTCGGCGTGACCTACGGCGCCCTCTTCCGGATGCCGCTCTCCGAATTCCTGCCCTACCTCACGGTCGGCATGGTGGTCTGGACCTTCATCGCGACGATGCTCACCGGAGGGGCTCGAACGTCTTCGTCGTGGCGCAGGTGGCGGTGAAGCAGATGCCCGCGCCGATCAGCATTCATATCTACCGGGTGGTCTGGCGCACCCTCATCCTCTTCGCGCACAACGCCGTGATCGCGCTCCTCGTCCTCCTCATCAACCCGTGGAACCTCGTCACCGGCATCGTGCCGGCCCTCGCCGGGCTCGCGGTGGTGGTGGTGAACGGCTACGGCGCGGCGCTGCTCCTCGGCACGTTGGGCGCCCGGTTCCGCGATCTGCCGCCGCTGATGACGAACATCGTCTCGATGATGTTCTTCGTGACGCCGGTTCTCTGGCGGGCCGACAACCTCGGCGACAGGAAGTTGGATCGCACTGGCGAACCCCGCCTACCACCTCATCGAGCTCGTGCGCGCGCCGCTTCTCGGCCACCACGCCTTGGCACTGAACTGGGCCGTCGCAGGCGGGTTCACAGTCGTGAACCTCGGCCTCGCCTTCCTCCTCTTCGCGCCGCTTCCGCTGGCGCATTCCCTATTGGCTGTGAGGGGAGGGCGGCGATGAGCGAGATCCGCGCGGAAGGCGTCAGCGTCAGCTTCCCGATCTACGGCGGCACGGCGCGCTCCCTGAAGAACCGCATCATGTCGAGCGCCACCGGCGGTCGCATCGGCTCGGACGCGCGAGCGCGCACGGTGGTGGAGGCGCTCCTCCGACATCACGCTCACAATCCGCCACGGGGAGCGCGTCGCCTTCATCGGGCACAAACGGCGCCGGCAAGACGACGCTTCTGCGCGTCCTGTCGGGGATCTATCCCCCGCTGACGGGGCGGATCGCCATCGAGGGCAAGATCGCGCCGATCTTCGACATCGGGCTGGGCATGGACCCGGATGCGTCGGGCTACGACAACATCCGCATCCGCGGCCTCTATCTCGGCATGTCTCGGCGGGACGTGGAAGCGGCGCATCGACGACATCGCCGCCTTCACCGAACTCGGCCCCTTTCTCGACATGCCGATGCGGAACCTACTCCGCCGGCATGCTCACGCGCCTCGCCTTCGCGGTCTCCACCAGCGTCGAGCCGGACATCCTGCTCCTCGACGAGGGGATTGGGGCGGGCGACGCAGCCTTCATGGACAGGGCGAACGAGCGCCTGCGCGGCTTCGCCGAGGCGCTCGGGCATCCTCGTCCTCGCCTCGCACGACGCCGGCCTCCTCGCGCGGCTTTGCACCCGGGCCGTGCGCCTCGAGCACGGCCGCATCGTCGACGACGGTCCCTACGCCGAGGTGATGGAGCGCTTCGAGGCCGCCCAGGCACTTGCCGCCACGGCTTGAGCCGCGCCCACGAATCACACGCCACACCAAGGCGCAAAAGACGGTCGATCAGGCCCCTGACGGACCGTGAAACTTGACTGTTGTATTCCCGCATCCGCCGTTAACCTCTTCTTAAAGGGGCGGCGGCGAAGGTCGGGCTGACGCGGGGGCCGATCGCCCTCTCCGAACGGTTGAGGCGGAGTGATGGTGGCAGTCCTCCTGGCGATGGTCGTGACCGGCCTCGGTACGGCGAGCCTTCTCTGGCCCGCAGGCCCTGCCGCCGCTCTCCTCTGCGCGCCGGTTTGCGCCATCCTCGCCGCGATCCTCGTCGCCCCTCACGAAAGAGACGACCCGCGGCTGAGGCGGTCGCGCGCTCCCCATCGGAGCGTGATCCTCGCGGTGACCGCGCTCCGCCTGCGTGGTACAGGCCCCGGCCCGTCCGAGGGACCGGGCGATGAGGAGCGAGGGGCCAGCACGTGTGGGAAGCTGACGTTATCGAGGTGGATCCGCAGGATCCCCTCCGGATCTGGGTCAAGGCGCCCCGGTCGTTCCCGCACGGTCTCGACGAACTCGTCGGTGCACCCCTGATGATCGACGGCGTCGCGCGCAGCATCAGTGACGTCATGGACGAGGGGAGCGACCTCATCCGCGAAGGCGATCGTCTCGGCCTGATCCTCGATCCGCTGGCGTGAGGCAGCGCGCGGCCCGTCGGCGACCGCGGAGGGCCGCGCCCGACGCACGGCCCCTGACCGTCCCCGGACTAGGCAAGCGAATGTAATAACATTATAGCGGTCGCCCGGGCCTGCGTGGCAGCGCCGTCAGCCGAGGTCATCGAGCGTCGTCATGCTTTTGCGATCGCCGCATCGTTCCGTCCTCTCGGACAGTGCCGCCCACCGCATCGGCTTCGCAGCCCTCGCCCTCGTCGGGCTCTGGCTGATGGTCGCCTGGGCGGTCTCGGTGCCATGACGTCCAAGACCGTGAGCCGGGGCGGCATCGACATCGACAGCTTGACCGTCGCCTACGACCGGCATCGCGCCCTCTCGCGGATCGCGGGGACGGTTCGAGGCCGGCAGCCTCACCGCGATCGTCGGACCGAACGGCGCCGGCAAATCGACCCTGGTGAAGACGATCGCGGGCCTCCTGCGCCCCGCCGCGGGCCGGGTCCTGCGCCACGGGCTCTCGGCGCGGGACATCGCGTACCTGCCGCAGGCTGCCGAGATCGACCGCAGCTTTCCGATCACCGTCGCCGACGTCGTCAAGCTCGGGGGTTGGCGCGGCGACCGGCATCTTCCGGGCCGCCTCGCGGGGTGTCGTCGAGCGCGCGGAGCGGGCGCTCTCCGCCGTCGGGACTGGAGGGTTTCGGCGACTGGCAGATCGGCTCCTGTCGGTGGGCCAGTTCCAGCGCGTGCTCTTCGCCCGGCTGCTCCTGCAGGATTCGCCGGTGGTCATCCTCGACGAGCCCTTCGCGGCGGTCGACGCCCGCACCACCCGCGACCTCATCGGCCTCGTGCAGCGCTGGCACGCGGAGGCGAGAACGATCATCGCGGTCCTGCACGACATCGAGCAGGTGCGCACCTTCTTTCCGCAGACGCTCCTCCTCGCCCGCGAGCAGATCGCCTGGGGGCCGACCGACGAGGCGCTGCAGCCGGAAAACCTCCTGAGGGCGCGGTTCATGGCCGAGCGCTGGGAGGACGACGGCCGGAGCGAGATCGCCGCGTGACCCTCTGGTCGCTGGCCGTCGAGCCCTTCGTCGAGTTCGGCTTCATGCGCCGGGCCCTCGTCGCCTGCCTCGCCCTCGGCATCGGCTCGGGACCAATTGGCGTGTTCCTGATGCTGCGGCGGATGAGCCTTGTCGGCGATGCGATGAGCCATGCCGTGCTCCCCGGCGCTGCCGTCGGCTTCTTCGTTGCCGGCCTGTCGCTACCCGCAATGGGGATCGGCGGCATGGTGGCAGGGCTCGCGGTCGCGCTCCTGTCCGGCCTCGTCAGCCGCGCGACGGTGCTTCGCGAGGACGCAAGCTTCGCGAGCTTCTACCTCGCTCCCTGGCGCTCGGCGTGCTGATCGTCTCGCTGCGCGGCTCTGAACATCGATCTCCTGCACGTGCTCTTCGGGACGATCCTCGCGATCGATTCCGAAGCGCTCTACCTCATCGCGACGATCACCAGCGCGACGGCGCTCGTGCTGGCGGTGGTCTACCGTCCCCTCGTCGTCGAGTGCTTTCGATCCCGGCTATCTCCGCTCGGTGGGCGGGCAGGGGTCTCTCTTCCACCTCCTCTTCCTGATCCTCGTGGTCGCGAACCTCGTGGCGGCCTTCCAGGCCCTCGGGACGCTCATGGCGGTCGGGCTGATGATGCTGCCTGCCTCGGTCGCCCGGCTCTGGGCCCGCACGCTGCCCGCGATGATGGCGATCTCCGTCGCCGTCGCCACCCTCTCGGGCCTGATCGGCCTCATCGTGTCCTTCCACGCCAGCGTGCCCTCCGGGCCCGCCATCGTGCTCACCGCGAGCGCCTTCTACTTCGCTTCGATCCTCGCGGGGCGGGGCGGACTGCTGCGGCGCGTCATCGCTCACCCGCGCCTCGCGCGCTAACACCCGGAGACCAAGTGATGCTGACACGATGGATGGGCGGCGCGATCTTCGCCGCGGTGGCGCTCGGCGGTGCGGCGCCCGCCTCGGCCAAGACCCTCGAGGTGGTGGCCTCCTTCCCCATCGTCGCGGACCTCGCGCGGCAGGTCGGTGGCGACCACGTCCACGTCGTCAGCCTCGTGCCGCCCGACGGCGACCCCCATACCTTCGAGCCGAAGCCCGACGACGCCAAGGCGCTCAAGGCCGCCGATGTCGTCGTGCTGAGCGGGCTCGGGCTCGAGACCTGGTTTACCCGCCTCGCCAAGGCGTCCGGGCTACGCCGGCGAGCCGGTCGTCGCCTCCACCGGCATCAAGACCCGGACGATGAAGGAGGACGGGCGCACCGTCACCGATCCTCATGCCTGGACCACGCCGGCGAACGCCATCGTCTACGTCGAGAACATCGCGACAGCCTTCGCCAAGGCGGATCCCGAGGATGCGGCGGCGTTCAAGGCCAGCGCCGAGCGCTACGTGGCGACGCTCAAGGAGCTCGACGCGTCCACCCGCAAGCAGATCGAGGCGCTCCCGGTGGCCGAGCGCAAGGTGCTCACGACCCACGATGCCCTCGGTTACTTCGGCGCGGCCTACGGGGTCCGCTTCATCGCACCGCTCGGGCTGACCACCGACAAGGAGCCCTCCGCCGGCCAAGTCGCCCGCGTGATCAAGCAGATCAAGGCGGAGGGGATCCACACCTACTTCTTCGAGAACTCGAGCGACCACCGCCTCGTCAAGCAGATCGCCGACGCCACCGGCGCCCAGCCGGCGGCGAACTCTACGTCGAGTCCCTCTCGCCTCCGGGGCGGGCCGGCGACGACCTACGTCGACATGATCAAGTGGAACGTGGCCAAGCTCGTCGCGGGGATGAAGGGCTCGGGCAAGTCCTGAGGGCGGCTCGCGGCCCCTCAGGCCACGGCGGCGACGGCGCCGGCATCGACGCCGGTCGTCGTCCCAGTGGCGGAAGGGGCCCTGCTTCATGCCGGCGACGGCCCACCGCACGGCGCGCCGGGCCGCCACCGGAGAGACCGTCCGATAGGTTCCCCGTAGCCGCCGGCGAGCGCCTCGAGCGGCAGGTCGTGGCCGTGCCGGGAGTGCAGCAGCGTCTTCAGCGTCGACCAGGGGTAATCGAGGCCGCGCAGGATCGCGGAGAGGCAGGGCGTCTCCGGCGCGTCGTAGGCTCCGACGACGATGCCCACGGCGAGGTTCGCCTGGTGAGCGATGGCCGCGAGCACGTCCTCGATCCGCCGCAGCGCGATCCAGCGCTCGATCTGCTGGGGCGAGGCCGGCTTGTCCTCCGTGGCGACGAGCTCCGCGGAGGCCGCGAACCGGGCGAGCCTGTGCTCCGTGACCGGCCGCGCAAAGGCGTCCGAGAGATGCTTCAGGAAGGTCTCGGCGGAGGCGTCGTCGTCGAATTCGTTCGCGAGCGTGTGGTCGGCGCGACGGCGCGCCAGCGTCACGAGCTTCGGTCGGTGGATGTCTGGGAGATCGTCGCGGGCGGCGAGGAGAACCGCGACCGTTTCCGACGATGTCGCGAGGTCGACGAGGCGGGCGAAGGCGCGGATCGGAGCAGCGCACGACCGGGTTTCGTCAGCAGCGCCAGCGCGGACGGAACGGTGGGCCGCCGTCGAGGAGAGCGTCCACGAGCGGCATCGTGAGATCGGTCCGCCGAGCCAGGGCCTGGCGGATGGGCGCTGTCGGCCGCTTTGGCGATCTCGACGAGGGTCTCGCCGTCGAAGGTGCGGCATCCCTCGAGGAGCGGCAAGCTGACCTCCGGGGCGGAATCGCAAGCGAGAAGCCGCAGCGTGCGCAGCGGGCCTCGACGCAGAACGGCCAACCGCTCGGCAAACTCCCGCTTCGCCGACGTATTCACCTGCCGCACCAGCAGGGAGAGGAGACCGTCGAAGCCCTCGCGGCGCTCCGCCGGCAGGCTCGACCACGTCTTGACGAGCACCTCGGCGCTTTCCCGCACGAGCTCGGATTGGAGCGCTTCGTCCCGGCTGCGAATCGCATGCTCGATATCCTCCATGAGGCGTTCGAGCCGACTCTTCTGACGTACTTCCGGCATGGTCGTCCTTAGGCCTTGAGCGATGAGCGACGCGGGGTCCGTCACGAGGCGACGGACGCGCTGTCCGCCGCGTTGCTCGCCTTCGCATTCTCTGCCTCGACGGCCTGGAGGGCCGTAATTCAGGTAGGGGTGCCACAGTTCCGAAGATCTGGTGCACGGCTTTGTCGATGTCGGCGAGAGTAGAAGGGCTTCTTGAGGAAAGCCGAGATGCTGAAGGTCGAGAGCTGCCGTGTCAGGCGCGGCTCGATATCGAACCCATGAGAGCGAGCTTCGTCTCCGGGGGTCTTCATGTTGATCTGGCAGGCGAGTTCGAGCGCGGGGTTAGTCGGTGAGCCCGACCTCGATCAGCGCGACGTCGTAGGCCTTGCGCTGGGTGAGCCGGAGGGCCTGCCGGCCGTTGGCGGCGCGATCGATGACGAAGGAGAAGTGGATCTGCCCGAGGAGGCGCGTGATCAGGGCCTGCGTCGCATCGCGCGGATCGACCACGAGGAGGCTCAGCTGCTGGCGGATGATGCGGCTCGCCGCCAGGACGCGGGCGATCTGCTGGTTGCCGAGCGGCTTGAGCATGAACGTCGTAGGCGTTGATCCGCCGGGCGACGGTGGGGCCAGCCCGGCGCGAGCAGATCGCTGACGAGCACGATCATGCTCTGCGGCCCCACGGCCTCGCGCCAAGCCACGATGTTCGCCCCATCCGTCTGAGGCAGGACCACGTCGATGAAGACGATGTCGATCCGGCCCTATGGCGAGAGCGGCGTCCAGCGCCGCCCATCCCCGACCTCGGAGACATTGGCGGTCGGATCGATCTCCTGGATCGCTTCGACGAGGGTAAGGCGAACCTCCTCATCAGCGTCGGCGACGAGAATGTTCAGCTCTGGTGCCATTGGAGCGCTTCCATAACAGCCGCTGCTGCCTGTCTCTGCGGCGCCGAATTTCGTCGATCTTCTCTAAGGCAGCGTTAAGCAAGGCGATGCGCTTCGCGTCGCGACGGGAGAAATTTCGCGCCCCTGCGAGGCTGCCATCCGGCGGTCAGAAGACCGAGACGAGGGCCACCCTCCGATCATGAGAAGGCCTCCGAGGGATGCGCCACGTGCCCGCCTCGTGCCGCGCGAAGCCGAGGAGGCCGAAGTGATCGGAGGACCAGCGAGGTCACGATGGCGGCGGTCACCGTGACACCGGTGAAGACGGCCGCACCGAGCCGCTCGGCGAGGAAGATCATGGCGAGCACGTAGGCACCGCCCATCGCACCGCCGAACCAGGCCCACCAGGGCAGTTGCGCGAAGCGGTCGCTCTCGGGCCAAGTGAAGCCGACGAGGGGCACGGCGAGAAGGTAGTCCAAGGCGTTCGTTGCCGGCCACGACGAGGGCGGGCCAGGAGCGGTTGCCCGAGCGTTTTGCTGAGCGTGATGTTCGCGCCGGCTTGGATGGCATTGAGCACGCCGGCACCGACGGCGGCCTGAGAGCGATGAGGAAGGGCATGGAGACCTCCGGGAAAGACGAGGCCGATCGGGACGGCCGCCCTTCCCAACACGGGCCGCCTTCTTCGTTCGCGCCGGCCCGCACGGCGCTCGCGGGCGAGAAGAGGGGCTCACGCAGCGCCGGACATTGTGACAAACAGGGCCGTGATCGAGAACGGGAACGGGCGCATGCGGTGCAGTCTTCGTGGACGCCAACGAGACTTTGGCGGGAGTGGCCGCGAACGCCTCTCCCGCCCTGACGATCCGCCGCTCGCCATCAACCGCAATCCGCACGTCACGCCGGCCGACGTGCCGAGGGTTCTCGGTGACGCCGAGATCGCCATCATCGATCACACGCACCTGCCCCTCGACGTGGCCGCGGCCTGCCCGGACCTGAAGCACGTCGTCTTCCTCGGACCGGCCCCCGCAGCTACATGGATCCCGATGCCTTGAAGGCGGAGCGCGGCATCGAGGTCCACATCGTCAAGGGCTACGGCGACACGGCGGTGGCCGAATGCGCCTTCGCGCTGATGTGGGCAGCCGCCCGCGGCCTCGCCGAGATGGACCGGGCGATGCGCGCCGGATCCTGGCTGCGCACCGAGGCGATCCAGCTCACCGGCAAGACGATCGGCCTCGTCGGATTCGGCGGGATCGGGGCCGAGATGGCGCGGCTCGCCCTCGGCGCCGGGATGCGGGTGATTCGCGTGGAACCGCACGCCGAAGACGCACGCAGGCGTCACCTTCGTCGAACTCGACCGACTGCTCTCGGAGAGCGACGTCGTCTCGCTCCACCTGCTGCTGACCGACGAGACCCGGGGCTTCCTCTCCGCGGAGCGTTATCGCGCGGGTGCGGCCCGGGGCGATTCCTGGTCAACACGGCCCGCGGCGCCGTGGTGGACGAAGCGGCGATGATCGCGGCGCTGCGCTCGGGCCATCTCGCGCATGCGGGGCTCGACGTCTTCACCATCGAGCCGATGCCGCCCGGGCATGAGCTCACGACGCTGCCGAACGTCACCCTCTCGGCGCATTCCGCCTTCCGCACGCCCGAGGCCAGCGACAACCTGATCGGCGCCGCCCTCGACCATTGCCGCCGGATCGCGGGAGTGTCTCGATGAGCCGCCACGTCGTCGTCATCGGGGCCGGCGCGATCGGATACGATCAGCGCGCTCGAATGCCGTCGCGCCGGGCTCGAGGTCACCGTGGTCGAGCCGGGCACGCCGGGAGACCAGCAGGCGGCGAGCTACGGCAATGCCGGCTGGCTCTCCTCGCACTCCGTGATCCCGCCCGCCGAGCCGGCATCTGGCGCAAAGGTGCCGTCCTACCTCGCCGATCCCCTCGGGCCGCTTCGCGATCCGCTGGTCGTACCTCCCGAAGATCCTGCCCTGGCTCGTGCGCTACCTCCTCTCGGGGCTCGACCCCGGCGAAGGTCGAGCGGACCGCCCGCGCGCTGAGGGACCTCCTCAAGGACGCGCCCAAGCTGCACGCCGCCCTCGCGGCCGAAGCGGGCGTGCCGCACCTCGTCGAGCGCCGCGGCGTCCTGCACGTGTACCCCAAGAAGGCGGACTTCGAGGCGGACAAGGCGGCCTGGGACATCCGCCGCAAGGTCGGCATCGAGTGGCTCGAACTCTCCGCCGACGAGCTGCGGCAGCGCGAGCCGAACCTCGACCGGCGCTACACCTTCGGCCTCGTGGTGGAGGAGGCGGGGCACTGCGCAACCCGGGTGCCTACGTCGCGGGCGCTCGCCGAAACTCGCGAAGGAGCGGGGCGTCGCGTTCCGCGAAGGCAGGGCGACGGGGTTCCGCGTCGAGGACGGGCGTCTCCGCGCGGTGGTGACGGAGGAGGGCGAGATTGCCTGCGGACGCGGCGGTGGTCGCCGCGGGCGCGCGCTCGAAGGTGCTGACGGCGTCTCTCGGCGATCCGCTGCCGCTGGAGAACCGAGCGGGGCTACCACGCCATGATCGAGGGCGTGGACGCCGGCCCGCGCTCCTCGATGATGCCGTCGGACGCCAAGATGGTCGTCAACCCGATGGGAGCGCGGCCTGCGCGCCGCGGGGGCAAGTGGAGTTCGCGGGCCTCGCCGCCGCGCCGAACTGGCGGGCGTGCCGAGATCCTGCGCGACCACCTCGTCATGCATGTTCCCGAACCTGCCGAAACCCCTGCCGCCCGAGCGCGTCAAGGTCTGGTTCGGCCATCGGCCGAGCATTGCCGGACGGGCGGCCCTGCATCGGCCCGTCCCGGGCGACGCCGGACGTGATCTACGCCTTCGGCCACGGCCACATCGGGCTCGTGGGCTCCGCCCGCACGGGCCGGCTCGTGGCGCAGCTCATCAGCGGGCAGGCGCCGGAGATCCCCATCACCCCCTTCGATCCGCGCCGGTATCTCTGAGGCTCCCCCGGCGCCGGGGCGCCGAGGGAAGCCCATCGATCACCAGCTTCCGACCACCGCGCCCTTGAACTTGTCGGCGATGAAGGCCTTCACCTCCGGCGAGCGGTAGGAGTCCACGAGGGTCTTCACCCAGGGCTTGTCCTTGTCGACGCTGCGCACGGCGATGACGTTGACGTAGGGGCCGGTCGGGCTCTCCTTGAGGATCGCGGGTCGCCGGATCGAAGGCCGGCGGAGACGGCGTAGTTCGTGTTCACCGCCGCGGCATCCACGTCGTCGAGGGCGCGCGGGTGTCTGCGCCGCATCGACCTCGATGATCTTCAGGCGCTTCGGGTTCTCGACGATGTCGGCGGGCGAGGGCTTGAATCCGACGTTCGGCTTGAGCTTGAGCACGCCCTTCTCCTGCAGGAGCAGGAGCGCGCGACCGCCGTTCGTCGGATCGTTCGGGATCGCCAGCGTCGCGCCCTGGGCGATCTGATCGAAGCTCTTGAGCTTCTTCGAGTAGATCCCGAGCGGGAAGGTCACGGTCTGCGCGGACGGACTCGATCTTGAAGCCGCGGTCGGCCTTCTGGTTGTCGAGGTAGGGCTGGTGCTGGAACGAGTTCGCCTCGAGCTCGCCGGCGTCGAGGGCCGCGTTCGGCACGACGTAGTCGGAGAAACTCCACGATCTTGAGGTCGAGCCCGGCCTTGGCGGCCACGGGCTTCACGGCCTCGAGGATCTGCGCGTGCGGGCCCGGCGTGACGCCGACGCGGAATGGTCTGGCGGGTCTGGGCCGAGGCACCGCCGAGCGGCGCGAGCGCGAGGGCGAACGCCGTGCCCAGGAGGGCGCGGCGGATCAGGGGACGTCATCGGAGACTCCTACGGGGTTGGGAAGGACGGGCGCTCCGGCCGCTCAGGCCTGACGGATGCGCTTGTTGAGGCGGCGGGCCAGCCGGTCGCCGAGGCTCTGCACGAGCTGGACGAGGACGATGAGCACGACGGACGACGACGAGCATGGACGTCGGGCATGAAGCGCTGGTAGCCGTAGCGGATGCCGAGGTCGCCGAGGCCCCCGCCGCCGACCGGCGCCGACCATGGCGGAGAAGCCGAGCAGGCTGACCACGGCGAGGGTCAAGGCCGCCGTGATCCCCGGCAGCGCCTCCGGCACCAGCACCTTCGCCACGATCTGGAACGGAGTCGCCCCCATCGCGCGGGCCGCCTCGACGAGACCCTGGTCGACCTCCCGCCACAGCGTTCTCGACGAGGCGCGCGATGAAGGGAGCCGCCGCGATCGTCAGCGGCACCACCGCCGCCTTCGTCCCGATCGAGGTGCCGACGAGGAAGCGCGTGAAGGGGATGATCGCGACGACGAGGATGATGAAGGGCGTCGACCGGGTCGCGTTCACCACGAAGCCGAGCGCCCGGTTGAGCACGGGCGCCGCGAAGAGCTCGCCGCGCCCGCTCGTCGCGAGGAAGGACGCCGAGCGGCAGGCCGATGAGGGTCGCGAGCAGCGCCGCGATCCCGACCATCCAAAGGCTGTCGAGGGTCGCGTCGGCGATCAGGCGGATCATCTCAGGCGACATGGCCGAGCACCTCCGTGTCGAGGCCGCGGGCGGCGAGGAAGGCGCGGACCTCATCGAGCGATGCCGGCGGCAGGGCCGACGACGAGCGTGCCGAAGGGGCGCCGCCGATCTCGTCCACCGTGCCGGCGAGGATGTTCACGTCGAGACCCATGTTGCGGGTGAGTTGCGAGAGGACGGGATCGGTCGCATGCGGACCGCGGGAAGAGGATGCGGACCACGGCTTGGCCATCCGGGACGGGATCGGCCCGGAGGCGGCTCGCGACGTAGGGCGGAAGCGTACGCCCGCCCTCCTCGGCGAGGAGGAGTTCACGGGTCGGTCGCGTGGCGCGGCCGGGTGAAGACGTCGAAGACGTCTCCGTGCTCCACGATCCGCCCGCCATCGATCACGGCGACGTCGCGCGCCACGGCGCGGATCACCGACATCTCGTGCGTGATCAAGAGGATGGTGAGCCCGAGGTCGCGGTTGATCGACCCGAGGAGATCGAGGATCGAGCGCGTGGTCTTGCGGATCGAGGGCCGAGGTCGCCTCGTCGCACAGAAGCACCTTCGGCTCGGTGGCGAGCGCGCGGGCGATGCACACGCGCTGCTTCTGCCCGCCGGAAAGTTCCGCGGGGTAGCGGTCGCGCTTGTCGGCGAGGCCGACGCGGTCGAGGAGCGGCTCCACGCGGTCTCGGATCGCCCGGCCCTTGAGCCCCGCGATCTCGAGGGGCCAGCGCGACGTTCCCGTAGACCGTGCGCGCCGACATCAGGTTGAAGTGCTGGAAGTTCATGCCGACGCGGCGGCGCACGTCCCTCAACGCGCCCTCGCCGAGGGCGGCGACGTCGTGCCCGTCGACGACCACCCGACCCGAGCTCGGCTTCTCCAGCCCGTTCACGAGGCGGATCAGCGTCGACTTCCCCGCGCCGCTGCGGCCGATGACGCCGAGCACCGACCCGGCCGCCACCGACAGGTCGACGGCATCGAGGGGCGGAAGACCGCACCGCTCCCGCCGCGGGCCGCGTAGGTCTTCGAGACGCCCTCGAACCGGATCGCCGCATCCGGCGAGGCGACGGGGCGGGCAGGGCTGAACTGATCGATGGGGATAGGCTTCGTCATCGCTCGTGGGCGGTCGTCGGCGGTCCTGAAAGAGGCCGCAACGTCGCACGCAGGCGGACGAAAGGCAACCACGAACGTTCGTTTAAACGAACGGAAACATCGGGAGAAGATCGTTGTCGTATCGATCGCGTCGGGGAGAAAGGCCGTCTCCCAACCCGGTCGAGCTCGGCCGATCGTCGCCCCAACGTTTCGAAAGCCGAACGGCTCAGCTCGGCGCGCGGAGTGTACCGATCGAGCGGGCCCGCCGGTTGCGCGAGCGGCGGCGGGATGCAAGAGCGGACCGCGCCACGCTGTTGCCACGCCATGTCCCCATGGCCGCTGCAGCGGCGGGGTGTCCAGGGGCGGCGTCGCACGATCCGGAGTTCTCAACGATGCAGGGCGTGAAGCAGGGTATCCTGCAGATCTGGCGTCTCGCCTATCCCTTTCTACACCACCCGCGAGCGCACCACGGTCCGCCTCTGGCCCTTCCCGGCTTTCGAGGTCCAGGAGCGCTGGGTCGCCATCGTCATGGCGCTGACGGTGATTCGGCATCGAGTTCGGACAGGTCGCGATCAACGTGCGCCTGTCCTACTTCAACCGCGATTGGTTCAACGCCATCCAGAACAAGGACGCCGTTGCGTTCTGGTCGCTCCTGTTCTCGGTTTTCTGCCTCTGGGCCGCGATCTTCGTCGCCAGCGCGATCATCCAGTACGTCATCCAGTCCTACCTGCGGATCCGCTGGCGCACCTGGATGACGCGGCACTACGTGGACCGCTGGCTCGGCGGGAACACACCACTACCGCATGGCGCTGACCGGCGTGCAGGCGGACAACCCCGATCAGCGCATCGCGGATGACATCGACCAGTTCACGCAGACGACGCAACAGCTCGCTCTGAGCCTGCTCTCGTCGAATCTCGAACCTGATCTCATTCTCGGCCATCCTCTGGCAGATCTCCGCGATCTTCACCGTACCGGGCACGACGACCCATGTGCCGGGCTTCCTCGTCTGGGGCGCGCTGATCTACTCCGGGCTCGTGACGTGGCTGACCCATCGGATCGGGCGCCCGCTCATCGCCCTCATCTTCCAGCAGCAGAAGCGCGAGGCGGACTTCCGCTTCTCGCTGGCTCGCCTGCGCGAGTATGGAGAGCAGGTCGCGCTTCTCCGCGGCGAGGAGGCGGAGCGCGCCTCCCTCGGCGAGCGCTTCCGGGCGCTGATGGCGAACTTCTACGCCCTCGTCGACCGCCGCAAGAAGCTCGCCGCCTTCACGGTGAGCTACCAGCAGGTCAACGTCGTCATCCCCTACATCCTCGTCGCGCCCTACTACTTCGCGGGGCAGATCCCCATCGGCGTGATGACCCAGACGGCCGATGCGTTCTCCCGCGTACAGGGGACGATGTCGTTCTTCATCACGTTCTACACCACGCTCGCGGACTACAAGGCGCAGGTCGACCGTCTCACGAGCTTCGACGCGGCGATGAACCGGGCGGACGCGATGGTGAGCGCGAGTCAGGTGCGCAGCACCCCGAGCGTCGACGACGGCGTGCGCGTCAAATGGCTCGATCTCGGCCTTCCCGACGGCCGGCGCATCGCCCGGGTGGAGAACCCTCGCCTTCCGCCCCGGCGAGGCGACCCTCGTCACCCGGGCCTTCGGGATCGGGCAAATCCACCCTGTTCCGGGCGCTCGCGGGCATCTGGCCCTTCGGCGAGGGCAGCGTCTCGCTTCCGAAGGAGTCGGTGATGCTGCTGCCGCAGCGTCCCTACATCCCGATGGGAACGCTGAAGGGCGCCGCCACCTATCCCGGCACTCCCGACAGTCAGGACGACGCGGGCGGTCGCGGCGGCGCTCACCGCCGCGCGCCTGCAGCATCTCGCGGAGCGCCTCGGCGAGGAGGGGGCCTGGGCACAGACCCTGTCGCTCGGTGAGCAGCAGCGGCTCGCGGTGGCCCGCGCGCTCCTCTCCAAGCCCAGCTGGCTCTTCCTCGACGAGGCCACCGCGGCCCTCGACGAGCCCCACCGAGGCGGAAATCTACCGCATGCTGCGCCGGGAGCTTCCGGAGACGACGCTCGTCTCCATCGGGCATCGCAGCACGCTGCACGCCTTCCACGATCGCCGGGTTGAGATGCTGGCCCGGCGACGACGGAGCGCTTCGTCCCGACACGACGTGCCCGTAGTCTGCGCGAGCCCGCGCCCGCCTCAGTTAGCATTCAGCGGACGAAGGAGAGCACGAGCGGGATCAGGATCGCCGTTGAAGGAGGCGCGGTTCAAACCCCATGGCGATCCCCGCGAACGTGCCGGCCGACCCCTCGCCTGACCTGAAAGGCCCGGGCGGGTGCCGATCCCGTGGGCCGCAACGGCCGGCGGCGAGTGCCCCGCGCCCGGAAGTTTCCGTGATCCCGAGAACGTTCATCAGCGGCGTCGGACGACGATCGCGCCGTATGTTGCCCCGTGAGGATCACGAGGACGGGCCGGTGAGGGTCGGGTCGCCTGCCGAGCGCCTGCGTGATGCCCATGGCGACGGCCCGCGGTGACGGATTTCGGCGCAAGGGAGACGAACGACGTCGTGCGGGATGCCAGAAGGAGACGCGGGCGGATGAGAGAGTGGCCGTGGCGATGGCGAGCGCCCCCGATCCGACGACGAGCCGCCGCGCAGCATCGGCGAACCAGTGCCCGCACTCACCGTCACCCTAGGTGCTCGTAGAGCGGGGAATCCGCAAGGGCGACGGTCGCCGGATGCCGAGGAGGAAGTGCAACGAAACTGTGCGTCCCCTCGAAGTAGACGGAGTAAAGGGCGTCCCGGTCAGGGCCAGAACCGCGCCGGTTCAGCCAGATCGCGTGCAGGACGGGGTTGGCGAGGGGATGGCGGTCCGTCGCCGCCGAGGACCCGCGTCGGCGGACGGCGTGTAGGCACGACGAGGGGTTGACACGTCAGCCAGGAGGAGCGGCGTGCGGGAGAGATAGACCCAGACCGCGATACTCCCCGCTCACCGACCGTGCGTCCCCGACGAGCGACGATTGGAGGGCGTGAGGACGGCGAAGGAAAGGAATTGTCGGCAGTCCGATCGCCCGCCAGCGCGGCAGACGGTCGAGACGACGAGGATGAACGGGTGAGCCCGAGACCGTTCGCCGCCAGCACGTCCGAGGCGGCCGAAGACGCCGACGGCCGGCGGAGGACGAAGAGCAACGAGAGAGATTGGGCGAGGATGCCCTTTCCCGTCCCTCGAGCCGTGCCGTCGACGAGAGGCGTGGGGAAGGAGGCCCGGCCTCCGATCGAGCGAGCAGGACGAGGAAGCCTGAGGAGAAGAAAGAGAAGAAACAGCGCCATGACTCCGATCAACCGGGGCCCGGCACCGGGCAGGCCGGGAAGCCGCGGGCGATTGAATCCTCGGCCCTGGGCGAGTTGGGCGACGAGAGAGAAGCGCGAAAGACTCGTGATCATCGGATGATGGGACGTCCAGCGTGGGTGCGTGGGAGAAGAAGCGACCGCGACAGGGGCCCGCCGCATCCTCGGCCGGTAACGGCGCACCCGAGCCAGCCGTCGAGGAAGGCAATCGAGCCAGCGCGGAGTAACGCAAGGATCGTGCTGGAACCAGCCCCTTTCGAGCTGCCTTCACTCGCGGTCCTGGGGCGCCAGGCCAAGGTGTGAGGCGCTCGGCCCGCCCAGACCGTCCAGTCGGCCAGACCATCGCCGCTGCGTCAGCCCTCGGTGATGAAACTGCCAAGCCGAAGGCCCGGGGGCCGACGCGGATGGCCTGGTTCGGGAAGTCGTGCGCCCGTCGCGAGGGTCTCTCGGCACCGGTCGGACAGGCGAAAGCCCCCCCCCCCCCTTTATTCGCGTGTGACCAATGGTAGACGTAGCCGGGCCAGTCCGCCTCCGATCGTCTCGGCGAAAGGCCGAGGGCCGGCCTGCGTCGGCAGTGAGAGGGTAGTAGCCGATCTCGGCCCGGCCCTCGGCGTGCGCCGTCACCTGGCGCTCCGAGAAGCTTGGCCAGCATCTTGCGCCCCGAGGCAGAGGCCGAGGAAGGGTTTGTCCTCGTCGAGGGGCACGGAAATCCAGTCGATCTCGCGACGGATTGTAGTCGTCGGGGGCGGGGATCGTTGGCGCTACATCGGGCCGCCACGAAGATCACCGCAACCGGCGGTGCTTCAGCCAGCGTTCGCCGGAAGGGCGTCGCCGAAGCGCGCCGGCGGAATTGGTCGAGCGGATGCCCCGCCGCTCCATCAGCAGCCGCCCGAAACCCCGAGCCCAGGGGGTGGAAGTGTTCTTGATGCAGGACGATGAGCACGGGTCGCGCCGGAACCGTCGCCCGCTCATTCCGCCATCCCCCCAGTCGAACCGCCACGGGCCTATGGTCCGCGCGGCCCGTGCGGCCTCCACCGCACCGTCGCTCAGGCACGCAGGAGCTGGGCCGAGCCGGACGACGAGCGCCTCCCTCCGAATTCGTGCACTGAGGCCGTCCGCAGCACCCTGCGACCCGCCCAAGGCCATCTCCAGGATGCGCCGACGCTGCGACTCGTTCGCCGCCGGTCCCGTGACGCACATCTCGGCGAGATCCGCGAGAATCGCGTAACCTCGTCGTACGAGCACACGTCGCCTCGTTCGCGAACAGCCTCGCGGGCCATCGGGCGTGTGTCGAGATTCGAAGCGCTTCGCCCAGGAGCCGCGTCAGAGCCACGCACGCTCCCGCTCGTCGATCGCGTCCATCCACCTCGCGCGATCGTGGCGCGAGGCAGCGCCACCCACCGCGAGGTCCGCGTCGGCGTCGAGGGCGGAGGACCGCGTCCCCGCGGGCCGAAGGCGGCGGACAGGGCGGCCGGAAAAGTCCGGGCGAGGAGGAGGCATGATCGATTGCTGGCTGCCCACCGTTCCCCGTGAGATCCGCTCCCGTCAAGCGCGACGGCGGGCGTAGGAGGTACGACGGTCCGGGGAGCGATGATAGCAGCCGGACATCTTGCCATATCCCCGATCCTGCGGGTATCCAGTGGCCGCCGTCGGCCGCCGGGAAGGCAGCGGCCCGCCGGGTCTCCGCACCCCGCCGCAAAATTAGCTTCAGTTTTGGTAGAGCAACCCTCATTCGTATATTGAGGGGGTCGGGGTTCGAGTCCCTGTTGCGGCACCACTTCCCCTTCGACTCCACTCGGAGGCCACGCGCTCAGCGTTCACGTGGCGAGCATCGCTCCCGCGGCTGCCGTGATCAGTGAGCTCCCGCCCGAAGGAGGGCCGGAGCCAGAGGCGGCCCCTTCGAGGCGGACAGTCCAGGCTCAGCCCCGGCGCTTTGACCTTGAAGTCGTAGACCCCCCGCGATTTGCGGGCCGGATCCCGAATTTTCCCCCGAAAGACTCACGATGAAAGACAACGGCAGCCCTACACGGCGATCCCGCGTTCGGGACGAAGGCCTCCAGACTGGCTGAGGCTTGCAGCACCGCTCGCCTTCGACTACGTTTCCGTCGAGGCCGGTGAAGAAGTCGGGTGGCACGCGGTCCGCGGCTGAAGATGGGCGATGCGGGACGAGCATCGCGCTTCTCGCCGCCCATCGCGGACTTCCTGCATTCAGAATTGTGGGGTGATCGCCTAGGCCGGCTGATGTCTGCGGTTAGCCGGCACAGTCGAAGTCGTATTCGCGAAGCGCTTAACGGGCCTTCCAGGGATGCGTACAATCGTCGTGAAGGCGTCGTAGGCCTCGAGGCGCTCGCCCGGGTCCGTCAAAGGAAGCGCACGGGCGTAGAATCCGCGTTTGCGCTCCCGCCTTGCGCAGGGCCTTTCGCCAGCGCGGTATTCAGTTCACATCTCGGCGAAGGATCGCCTCGCTTCCCCTTCGTCAGGTCGACACTCAGGCGTGGTGTCCTGTCCCGAAGCCGTCACCGGCTGTGAACCCCGCCGCAGAGGGACGCCGGAGCAACCGCCGCCGGACCGGTGTCGCTGTGGCTGAAAATCGACCACGAGGAGGTTCCAGGCGGCCGAGCGCGAGATGATCGAACGAGGCTCGCGACCCACGGCCTCGGCCCGCTTCGTCGCCCTTTCGGCCGGTTTCGTCAGCAGAGGGCCACCCTCGATGCTGATCTGACGCCGGCCGGCCCGCTACGATCGGCGTGTTCTGGACTTGGCGCGAAGGGCAAGGGTGTCCGCCCAGCCATCGTTCCGACCACGGCTCAGGCATCGCTCGATTATCCGCGCCACCCCGCTCGCTCAACTATTTATAAGGGGCGGCAGCACCAGCCCGTCCGCCGCGAAGATTCAGATCCGCCACGGTTGCGCCCAGACCTGTCCGGTCCCAGAGTGACACGTCCGTCATGAGGCCAGCCACGTCGCAACGTCGTTGGGCGGTCCAAACCCCTTCATATGCCCCCCGTACCAAGGCGTCGGCATCGCACGCCTTCGTTCAGACGCAACAGACGCAATGTGTGGGCTCGGTGCGTGCATCACAAAGACAGAGCATTGCTCCGCCTGCGAAATTGATATTTTGGCTTGGCAGGGGTAAAAGACTTCCACTCTCGCGCCCGTCGCTCCGGGCTTACGTGCTGCGGGGCGCTGTCCGGGGAGATGCTCCATCCGCCCATGACCAGCCCACTCGTCCACCTGCCGCATGGAAGCTCGGCCTCAATCTCGTGGCCGAACGGGGGCGCATGCGGCAGGCTCGGCGGATGCCCCGATTGCCCAGGCGGACTGCGGCGATGGACATTCCGCCCTCTGGCAGCGCATGGCGCAGGCGGCGGAGAAGGCCTGCATACCACTTCATGTTCTGAGGCCGACGACGGGATCGCCCGTGCGCCCACTCGGCCAAGGACGACGACGAGTTGTCCTACAACCCGCGCATCGACGTCCTTCGAGCCGATGCACCGTGGATCTGGCAGCGCTCGCCGCCGTGACGGAGCACCTCACGGCTTCGTTCCACGCCAGCGCCTCACACTCCAGCAGTACACAACGAGCCCTACCAAGTGAGCGCCGCAAAGTTCGTGGGCGTCCCTCGGACTATTGTCCACCCGGGGTGCGCGTCGCCCTGGAACGTTCGTGACCTCCTGGAGCGAGCAGGAGGCCTTACAACTTCGGCCTCGACGCGGCACGTGGAACACCAGGGCCCTCACGGTATCCGACCAGGGCCGGAGGAGTTCGTCGAACTGCGTCGTCTTCGGCCTCTGGGACAGCCTTGGGCAGGACGAACGCCTTTGTTCCCCGCGACACAGGCAGAGGCGGGCACACTTACCCTTCTCGACTCCCCGTTCGATGCACTCCACACACTCTCACCTCAACCACGAGGGTGGAGGTGGTTGCGGGTCAAGGGCCCGCTCAACGTGGCGCGGCCGTAACCAGGGCATTCCGCCCGTGATCGCGCCAGTGCAGGGATCCTCGGGGCCGGGACCCAGGATCCTCGGCGCGCGCCATCGTCGCCGACCTCTCATACTACACGGCGCAGAAGACGAAGGAGGAGGCGGTCTCCTTCTAACGCGAGCGTGAAAGGGACGCACGGGGCGGGCGTGCGAGGGACGCGACCCCGAGGGACCATGCTCAGTGATGGCCGGGCATACCTGCCGAATCCTCGGGCCCCGAACGCGCCAGGATGGCGCAGAATCGGCTTCGGCCGCCACTGCAGGAACTCGTTCCATCCCCGCCGTGGGCCTGCCGATGCTTGGCGGGCCACCCTTCGGCGATCTCTCCGGCCTGCCTCTGGACGGCCCGCTGCCGCCGCCGCTGCCGGGGAGCAATGCCTTGAAGAGCGCGCACGAGAAGCTGATCGCGCTCAGCGCAGCAGCCCGGCATGACGATCGCGAAGCTGTACCAGATCCAGGGCGGGCGCGCAGGGCCATAACGTCTTCGTCGGCACGGCTGATGAGGCCGCGGACCTGATGCAGGACTGGTTCGAGAGCCGCGGCTGCGACGGCTGGAACCTCATTCCGCCCTATCTGCCCGACCCGGCCATCGAATGCCTGGAGGACCTCGTGCCCGAGTTGCAGCGGCCGGGGGCTGTTCCAGACCGCCTACGAGGGTGACGGTACGCTGCGAGGCAGCATGGGGCTCGAGCGCCCCGCCTTCCGCAGCCGGGGCCGGCCTTGCGCAGGCCACCGGCACCTTCATCCGAAAACCACGCCGCCGAATGCCTGAACCGGTCGCCCGGGACGCGCCCGCCTGCTAGGCTTGCCCGTCCATCGGGGAGGCGAGGGGACGTGGCACGGATCAACACCCGGCAGGTGGAGGCCTTCCGGGCGGTCATGCTCACCGGGGGCATGACCAGCGCCGCGGAGTTTCCTGAGCATCACCCAGCCCGCCGTCAGCCGCCTCGTGCGCGAACTTCGAGCGCGCGGTGGGGATGGACCTCTTCGAGCGGCGGGCAACGCCGTCATCCCCACGTCCCGACGCCCGGCTCCTCCTCAAGGAGGTCGAGCGCTCCTTCGTCGGCCTCGGACGCATCACCGAGATGGCGCACGCCATCCGCAGCCAAGCGGCGGGAACGCTCCGCATCGCCGCGCTGCCCGCCCGGCGACCAGCGTGCTGCCGCGCTTCGTCGGTCGCTTCCTGCGCGATCGTCCGAACCTCGCGGTGAGCATCCAGGCGATGCCGTCCTACCTGGTGCTGGAGGCGATCGCCGCGGGCAAGGCCGATTTCGGCTACGCCATCGGCCCCTTCGATCTCCCCCGGCATCGCGGTGGAGCGGCTGCACGCACCGGCGGTGGCGATCCTGCCGAAGGGGCACCGGCTCGCCCGTCGCGCCGCGCTGCGGCCGAACGACTTCAGCGGCGAGCGGTTTCGTACAGGTCGGATCGGGAACCCTGTTCCAGGCTCGGCTCGTCTCCGCCTTCGCCGAGGTGGAGCGGCTGACGCGAGTGGAGGCGACGTGGTCGGAAACGGCCTGCGTCCTCGTCTGCGAGGAGCGGGGGTCAGCGTGGTCGATCCGTTCTCCCGCGAGCGAGTTCGCCGGACGCGGCCTCGTCGTCACGCGCTTCGAGCCGGAGATCGACATGGGCGTGGTGTGCCTGAGGTTGCCGAACCGGCCGAAGCACGCCGCTCGAAGAAACGTTCACGGCCGGGTTTCGCGACGAACTCGCGCGCTACAACCGCGCGTGAGCCTTCTCAGGCGTTTCTCGACCCGCTCGACGTCGAGGGCGAGGTGACCTCGGAACACGATCCGCCCATCCCCGTCGCGCACGATGGCGAGATAGTCCTGGCGATCCGGTGTCGGCACGAAGCCCTGAGCGATCTTCGACATGATGCGCACCGAGCCGTTCCTGCGCTGCCGCTACGTCAGGCAGATCGAACCCTTCATCGTCCCGAATGAAGTTGTTGCCGTCGTGGAGATCGATGAAGTAGCGAGGCATCAGTCTGTTTCGCGTGGGACAATATCCCACAAGTTGCGTCGAGCCCGTTCTCGGGTCGAGGTCTCCAATGGTCGCAGAGAAAGCCCGATGACGGCGCGGGAACCGTGCCGAGAGGTTGGATCGTTCGTCAAGGGGGCGTGCCGGGAAATCGCGTTCGTTGCGCGATCCCCCGGCACGATGCCGTCATGTCAGGCAGCTTTGCGGGCTTCCTTGACCTTCTGATCGCCCGCCTTCAGCGGCAGCTCGATGTCGACGCAGAGCCTGGAGACGCCCTGGCCGCGCTCGAGCTTGATGTTCACCTTGTCGCGCTCGAAACCGCCACGTGCTTCGCGATGACAGCAAGGATCTCTTCGCGCAGGGTGATGACGAGGTCGGGGCGGTTCGATTTCAGCCCGCTCGAGACGCCAGGATGAGTTGCAGCCTCTCGCGCGCGACGGCGCCCCGACGTCCGCTTTGTTGAAGAAGCCGAGGATGCTCATGCTGCCCTCCGCATGAAGAGCTTGTCGAGGAACGACTTGCGCTCGGTCGGCATGGTCATCGGCACGGTCTCCGCCCTTGAGGCGCGTGCCGCGGTCCCGCATAGGCCCGGGCAGGCGGGGCAGAGCGGATTGTTGAGCGTCACCGGGCAGCCGAGTTCGAGGCGCGCAGCACCCCTCCTGGCTCTCCGGGATGATCGCGAGGAGCGGGATCGACAGAATTTCCAGCACATCGTCGGTCTTGAGCATGTCGCCACGGTCGGCCCGGGCGGGGTCGTAGCGGGTGAGGATGAGGTGCTTGGGCGATCTCCTCGCCCTTCTCGGCCTTCGCCGTCTTGGCGTCCGAGGAGGCCGATGATCCGGTCGGAGTCCGCGCACCGAGGAGACCTCGGGGTTCGTCACCACCACCGCGATGTCGGCATGGCGCATGGCCAGCAGGGCGCCGCGCTCGATCCCGGCAGGACTGTCGCAGATCACCCAGTCGAACTTCTCGCGAAGCTCCTCCATGAACCTTGGCGACGCCCTCGTCGGTGAGCGCGTCCTTGTCCCGGGTCTGGGAGGCGGGAAGCAGATGGAGCGTGTCCACCAGCTTGTCCTTGATCAGCGCCTGATGGAGCTTGGCGTCGCCATTGATGACGTTGATGAAATCGTAGACGACCCGGCGCTCGGCGCCGAGCACCAGATCGAGATTGCGCAGGCCGACGTCGAAATCGACGACGCAGACGCTCTCGCCGCCCTGCGCGAGGTCTGCACCGAGGGCCGCGGTCGTGGTCGTCTTGGCCGACGCCACCCTTGCCCGATGTGACGACCAGAACCTTGGCCATACCCGTCTTGCTCCTTAATCCAAGCTTGCCATGCGGATAGCGCCGCCATCGAGCCAGATCTGCGCGGGCTTGCCCCGCAGGCTGGGTCCCATGTCCTCGGCCGTGCGGACGAGGCGATCGATGCCCAGAAGTTCGGGCTCGAATTTGCGGCAGTAGATGCGGGCCCGGGGATGCGCGCGGCGCCGGCGATGGCGCGGCCGCGCAGGGGGCCGTAGACATGGATGTTGCCCCCCGCGAGCACCTCGGCGCCCGAGGCGACGGAGCCCGTGACCGTGACGTCGCCGGTGGGGTGGACCGATGCATTGCCCCGAGCGCACGGAGCCTTCGATCGTCAGCGACGTGGTGGCCGGCTCCGCGGCCTCGCCGGCAATCTCCGGATGGTCGAGTTTCGGGGAACCGGCCGTCCCCCACTGAGGCGCGGAGGCAGCGTGGCGTCCGCGCAGCCACTTCCCTCGATCCCGAGCAGGCGCACCCGGCGCGCAGAGAGGTCGGTCACGAGCGCCCGGAGCGCCTCCGCTTCGAGATCGAGCCCGGCGACGTCCGAGGATCACCGCCCGTCCTTCGAAGAGGCCGGGCGACCGGGCGAGGGTCATGTCCAGCGAGGCGAGCCAGTCCCGAGATCGGAGCGTTCGGGCTCAGCGCCAGGGCCTTGAACACCCGGCCCGCGCAGGCCGCGAGCGGTCGCACGGCCGGTGCGGTCTCGGAGGGGGTCGTCTCAGGATGGGTGAGGCTCATGGCGACTCGGCAAAAATTGCCTGATGATTGAGCGCCGTCATGGTTACGCGACTATTAACGGAACGCTGAACGGCCAGTGCCGATGAGGGATTTCTCGCGGTGAGGGATCGATCGCGGTGGGCGATATCGCCCTGGGCCTTGCTGGAAGCGGGCACTGCTCGTTAGGCGGGACGGGCTGGCCCCGGCGCCCAAGACGGCCTAGGAGAGCCGCACTTCGAATGCGAGGAAGCCCCGGGCGATGCGTAGCGGCGACGATCCCACCAACACCGTTCCTGACCGGGCGCGGCGCGCAATCGTCCTGTGAGCGGCGCCGTGGGAGCGCGAGAGGTCGGGCGAGGCGGATGACGGCATGGGGTCGAAGCGAGCCGTCTGGGTCGTGGCCGCCGTTCTGATCGCTCTCGGCATCGGGAGCGCCGCTTGGCTCGCGCTGCGCAGCCGTCCGCTGTCCGGTGGATCTCGGGCAGTCGGGCAAGGGGGCGTTCGATCGCGTGCTTGCCATCAAGGAGAGCATCAGCATCGGCAACGTCGAGTGGCCCGTGCGACGCTTCGATTCGGATACCGAGATCAATTTCCTCCTGACCAACAAGGGCGATGCGGACGTGTCGGACGTCGCCATCACCTGCGACTACATCGGTCGGGCACGAGCGGCGTCGTCGGCAGCACGACGCGGGTGCTGCGCCGGATCATCCGGGCGCGTACGCAATTGACGATCTTACGGCTTCGACATCGGCGAGCCGCGCCCCGGAGCGACCAACCTGAACTGTTTCGTCAGCGACGCCGCGGGTCCCTCCCGGCCATGATCGAGGCGCCGACGACCGAGGAGCGGATGAGCGATGAGCTGGAGGTGGCGAAGCTCGGCGCGATCATCAATCAGATCGCGCTCGGGCCCCGCCGACCTCGATCGCCTGCAGGCGCTCAGCGACCGCACCGCCTTGCGAACGCTCTCGCGAGCTTCTCCGAGGAGGACTGGCGCCACAGCCCGCTCGCCGCGACGCTGCTCGGCGTCGCGATCTCTCCTCCGGCGGGCGGGCCGTCGTCCCTCGCCCTTCGTGGTCGAGGCCATGGAGCGCTTCGTCGCCGGGCGACGCGGCAACCGCCCTGACGCCAGGCCTCGCTCAGCGGAACGTGGGACCGACGACGATCTCGTTGACGCAGACGGAGGAGGGCAAGGTCGCGAGGGTGGCGACGAGCCCCGCCACGTCCGCCGGACGCAGCATTCCGGCTCTTCATCTCGTCGGTCATCGTCACGGGCCGCTGGTCCATCAGCGGCGTGTGGACGTCGCCGGGCGACAGGGCGCAGGAGCGGATGCCGAGACGGTTGTGCTCGAGATTGATCGTCCGGCTCATGGCGACGAAGGCCGCTCTTCGCGGCGGTGTAAGCCGGGCCCGGGCCTTCGCTGATCGTGTAGGCCGCCCAGGAGGCGATGTGGACGAGGAGGCCGCCTCCGCCCTCGCGCATCCAGGGCAGGACCGCCCGCGACACCTGGAGCGCGGCCCGCAGATTGGCGTCGAGGAGGAGGTCGATCGACTCGGCGGTGAGTTCGGACCAGCTTCGGCCCCGGATGTTTCGTACCCGGCGTTGTTGAACGAGGATGTCCGAGGGTCGCCGCGTCCCGGCGCAGGCGTTCCACGAGGCTCGCCACCATCGCCGTATCGGTGACGAGTCGCCCGCGGCGATCTCCGCGGAGCCCCCGGCCGAGACGATTGCGCTTGGCGCACCGAATCGAGCGGCTCCAGGCGGCGGCCGGTGAGGATCACGTGGGCGCCGAGTTCCGCGAGGGCGAGGGCGCTGGCCTCGCCGATGCCGGTGCCGGCGCCCGTGACCCATGCGCGGCGGTCCGCGAGGGGGACGTTCCCGCTCACAAGCGGCAACCCGCGATCGTGGGCGAGCGCCGTCATCACGCCGCGGATCTCGGCGAGGCCGCGCATGCGGCCGATCAAGGGATAGCCAGGGAAGGTCCGGCTTGCCGACGTCGTCGAGCATCTCGTGGCCGTGGTCCGGGCGGAAGGGGATGCGCCAGTCCTCGGCGCCGGCCGCCTTGCGGCGGGCCTGCTCTTCGAGGAGCGTGCGCACCACCGCGAACCATGTCCGTGTCGCCGCCGAGATGGTCGGCCTCCATGAAGGAGCCGTCCGGATCGTTCGCGACGTTGCGCAGGGTGCGCGAAGTAGATGCGGTCCGCGAACTGGCGGGCGATGGCCGGCAGGTCGTTCTTCGGGTTTGCCCCCAGCGAGCCGGTGCACAGCGTCAGGCCGTTCGCCGGGCTTAAGCACCGCCTCGAACATGAAGGCGAGGTCGTCGGCCCGAGGACCACGATGCGGGGCAGGCCCATGAGCGGGCGCGGCGGGTCGTCGGGATGGACCGCGAGCCGCATGCCGACCTTCTCGCAGGTCGGGATCACGGCTTCGTAGGAAGTGCAACGAGGTTGGCGCGCAATTCGTCCCGTCCGATGCCGCGTTAGCGGGCGAGCATCCCGCGCAGTCCTTCGATGTCGTAGCGGTCGAACGCGCCGGGAAGGCCGGCCATGATGGTCGCGAGCAGGCGGCGACGGTCGTCCTCAGTCGAAGCGTCCGTACCAAGCCTTGGCCCGGGCGAGCACCTCGGGCGACACGTCGGCCTCCGCGCCCTCGCGGCGCAGCAATGAAGCAGTCGAAGGCCGCGAATTCGTGGGCGTTGAAGCGCAACGCGCTGAGCCGCCACCGACGAGGGGATGGCGAAGCTCGGTGCGGGTCCAGTCGAGCACCGGCATGAAGTTGTAGCAGATCGTCGGGACGCCGGCCTCGGCGAGGTGGACGATGGACTGGCGCCAGCGCTCGTAGAGCGGCTCGACGGTCGCCGTCGCGCAGCTTGATCCGCTCGTGGATCCAGAGGCTCTCGACGACATTCCAGCGCAGGCCGAGCGACGGATCGGCCGCAAATCGCGTCGAGACGCTCGCGCACGGCCTCCCGCGTCCAGACCTCACCCGCGGGCACATCGTGGAGGGCCGTGACGAGGCCCGTCGCGCCGACCTGCTTGATCTCCCCGAGGCTGATCGTGTCCTTGGGTCCCCACCAGCGCCACGTCCTGTTCCACGTCACTCTCCCTTGTTCTTCGGTCCGAGGGGAGCGCCGCGACGCTTCTCCCAGGCGACCGTCCCTGTCTCGTCGCTGACGAAGAAATCGGCATGCTTCTCGGCGATCCGCTCGATCCGCGGCGAAGGCCCGTGCGCAGGTGTCGGCGCATGAGCTCCTCCGCACCCGCCTCGTCTCCCGCCAGGATACGGTCGAGCATCGCCTCGTGCTCGTCGTGCATCATTTGCAGCCAGTCCGGCGATTCGAGCGAGAGGTAGCGCAACCGATCGAGCTGCACCTTCGCCGTCTCGATCAGGGACCAGACGTGCGGGTGCCCGGCGAATGGCCATGATGGCGCGGTGCCACGGCCTCGTCGGCGTTGAAGAAGCCGAAATGATCTCGCGCTGATATGGCTGGCACGCTGCGCGGAGAGAGCGCCCAGCGAGAAGAACGGCCTTGTCGGGATTGTCCGAGCGTGCGGCGCGCTTGACCGCCCGGCATTCCAGCGTCTTCGCGCACGAACTGCGCATACCCGCACGGCGCCGATCTCGATCGGGGCCACGTAGGTGCCGACCTGGGGTACGACGACGAGGAAACCGGCATCCGCGAGGCGGTGGAACACCTGCCGGATCGGCGTGCGGCTGAGGCCGTAATCCTCGGCGACGCGCGCTTCCGACAGGAGTTCGCCCGGCCGCCACTGCCCCGTGAGGATCCGGGCGTGCATGTCGTCGTAAGTTCGGCGATGCTCGGCCGTCGGGGGCTCAGCGCGGCGCGCATCGCGTCAGTGCGCTTCGCGCGTGATGGTGGAGAGGAAACTGCCGCGCGCGCTCGCTCTTCGCTGACGCGACCATCGCACGCGGGTCGCCATCCTCGACGATCTTGCCGCCATCCATGAAGATCATCCGCGTGCCGACATCCGCCGCGAACCGGATCTCGTGCGTCACCACCAGCATCGTCCGCCCCTCCGCCGCGAGGTCCCGCATCACGGCGAGCACTTCGCCGACCGTCTCCGGGTCCAGCGCCGAGGTCGGCTCGTCGAAGAGCAGGATGTGGGGGTCGGTGGCGAGTGCCCGCGCGATCGCCACCCGCTGCTGCTCGCCGCCCGACATCTCCGACGGATACGCGTTGATCCGGTGCGAGAGGCGCACCTTCTCGAAGAGGCCCTTGGCCTTGGCTTCGACCGTCTTCCGGTCCTGGCGGTGCACCACGGTGGGCGCCAGCATCACGTTCTGCAGCGCCGTCAGATGCGGATACAGATTGAAGTGCTGGAAGATCATCCCGATGCGGCGGCGCACGTCGATGATGCTCTTGTGGTGCGCCCGGACCGGCGTCCCCCTCGAAGCGGATCTCCCCGCCCTGGATGTCCTCGAGCCCGTTGACGCAGCGCAAGAGCGTCGACATTGCCGGTCCCCCGAAGGGCCGATGAAGCAGACGATCTCACCGGGCGTGATGGTGGTTGAGATGCCCGTTGAGGACGGTGCGCGACCGTACTTCTTCACGACGCCGTCGAACTGGATCACCGCTGCGCTCATTGGCCTGCTCCGGCGGTCAGAAGTCGCGTCCCCACGTTGAAGCGCCGCTCGAGCGCCAGCCCGACGAGGGAGATCGCGTAGTTGATGAAGAAGTAGAGGACCGCGAGGATGAGGAGGGCGCCGAAGCCGCCGCCCGCCGACTCGCGGATGAGGAGCCCGGTCTTGGTCAACTCGATGTAGCCGATGATGGAGGCCAGCCGACGATTCTTTGAGGGTCGCGATGTAAACCCCGACCGATGGCGGCAGGATCACGCGCAGCGCCTGCGGCCCGACCACGTGGCGCATGACCTGGAAATAGGTCATGCCAGAGGACTGCGCCGCCTCCCACTGGCCGCGCCCGACGCTCTCCGAGCCCCGCGCGGATCACCTCCGACATCGTCGCGCTGGCGTGGAGAGCGAGCGCGAAAGGTGGTGGCCCGCGAGGAAGGGCGAGAGATCCGACACCGAAGACGACCGGGCACACGCCGAAGAAGGCGAAGAACAAGCACGATCAGGATCGGGATCGATCGGAAGGTCTCGGGTGAAGAGGATCGCCAGCACCCTTGAGCGGCCAGAACCGGGAGGTGCGGGCGAGCGCCACGATCGCCCCGCCGAGCGCCCCGATGAGGAGCGCGAGCCAGGAGAGCCAGATCGTCGTACCCGCCGCCTTGAGGAAGAGGGGCGCGTAGGCCCACCAATCGACGGTCATCGATGCGCTCCCGCGCTGGCGAAGAGCCAACCACCGCCCGATCCCGATGCGCGCGAGGTTCACGACCTGGCAGAGCACGAGGTAGACCGATGGCGGAGACCACGAAGGTCTCGAAGAAGCGGAACGAGGTGGCGCCTCACCGTCCTGCATCCAGGAGGCGACCGTCCCTCCACCGCCACCCCCGCCGACGCGAGCGAGGAGGCCAGGATGACGGCGATGATCTGGTTGCCGAGCGGGGCGTAGATGGTACGGAACACCTGCGGGAACACGATGTGGCGGTAGGTCCTGGACCGTGGTGAGGCCCTGCGAGGCCGGCGGCCTCGAACTCTGGCCTGTGCGGCCACGGCGCTGAGGCCCGGCGCCGGAAGAATCTCCGCCATGTAGCCCGCGCTGTTTGAAGCGAAAGCCCGATGAGCCGCCGCCATGAAGGAGGAGAGGCGGATCCCGGTCTCGGGAAGCGGCGAAATAGACGATATAGAGGATGACCAGCAGCGGCGTGTTGCGCATCACCTCGACGTAGATGGCCCGCCGATCAGGCGCAGCACGAAAAGGCGGCCTGCGGCGCAGGAGCGCCACGGCGATCCCGATGAATGACGCTGAGCACGATGGCGAGGCCGGACAGCCACATCGTGACCGTCGCCGCCTTTCCAGAGGTCGCCAAGGTATGGGTAGATCGTGCGCAGCGTGAAAGCGTAGTCCATCGGGACATCCGTGGCGGTCGACGGGGGCGGGGTGCGCCGCCGGCCAAAGCCGGCGGCGCAGGATCGGCTCAGTACTGAACCTGGATCGGCGGCTGCTCGAAGCCGAACCACTTCTCGAAGAGCTTCTTGTTCTCGGCCCGACGCATTGAGCTGATCGACGAAGAGATTCACGACGACAGCGCAGCCAGTCTACTCCGTCGCCGGCCGGCACGCCGATGGCGAATCTCGGCGCGGGCGAGACCGCCCTCGACCTGGCGCAGCTTGCCGGGCCGGTCCTTGATCGCCTGGGTGTTGTAGAAATCGTCCTCGGGCCATGCCCTCGACCTGACCGGACATCAGGGCCGACATCTCGTCCGCTTGGTTGTTGAAGCGCACGACCGAGGCCTTCGGCATGTTCGCCGGCACGGCGCGCTCGGCGGTGCCGCCGCGGGAAGATCGCGACCTTTGATACCGGCAGCGTCACCGCGTCCGCGACCGTCTTGGTACGGGCTGTCCTCACGCACCGAGGAGCCGCATGGTGGTAGACGAGGTACGGGTTCGAGAAGGCGATCGTGGTCGAGCGCTCCACGTTGCGCGTGAAATCCGCGATCGTCCATGTCGACCTTGCGCGTTCTGCAGCGAGGTGACCGCGGCCGGGAATGTCGGTGAATCCACACGAACTCGGGCTTCACCTTGAGCAACTCGGCGAAGCGCTTGGCGATGTCGATGTCGTAGCCCTCGGGCTCAGCCGGTGGGCAAGCACGCGGCTTGTACGTGCGGTAGGCTGCCGAGCACCGCGATGCGGATGGTGCCGCGCGGAGATGATGCTCTGCAGGATCCCGGTGCCCGAACTGCGCGAGCGCCGGCGCGGCCATCGCCGCGGTGAGGGCGAATGCGGCCCAGCGGCGCGGACGATCCCGCGCTTTCGACAATTGCCATCAATTCCATCCTCCCGTTCTATACTGTCCCCGGCCGTTCCGGCCCCTTCGTCACCGCCGCCCGTCGTCAGGTGGCGTCGAAATCGAGTTGCACCTTGAGGGTGCGATCGGGAATGCCTTTCCGACGAAGTCGAAGGCCTCCCGGGCGTCGCGCGCCGCGAAGGTCTGCGTGATCATATCAGCGGCTTGAGCGCCCCGCTCTCGATCCAGCCGACGACTTCGGGGATGAAGCGCCGGTTGAGCCGCGAGCCGACGAGGCTCAATTCCTTGCGTACGATCTCCTGCTGGCTGACGGTGCAGGAGCGCCGGGCGAGAAGCCGAGCAGGCCGATGCGGCCGGCAGGCGCCCACGCGATGCGGCACGCCTCTTCGAGGAGCGCCGGCACGCCCGCTTTCCGTCGATCACCACCGAGGGGCCCCCGAGACCTTCGAGCTCGGTCCTTCACGGCCTCGGGGACGGAGGTCGTGCGGGAATTGATGACGCAGTCGGCGCCGAAGCCGCGGGCGCGATCGAGGCGCGCTTCGTCGATATCCACGACGATGCAGCGCGCACCCTTCATCCGGGCGACCTGAAGGACCGTGAATCCCCACCGTCCCGGCGCCGTAGACGAGGAGCGTGTCCTCGGGCCCGCAGGCCCTGTGCGCGAGAGGACGTTCGCGGCGACGGCGAGCGGTTTCGGCTAATGTCGCCACCGGCAGCGCGACCTCGGGCGAAACCTTCACCGCGTTCGCAGCAGGCAACACGACGTGCGAGCGGAACCCGCCGTCGCGATGGACGCCGAGCACTTCGAGGTTCGCGCAGACGTTTCGGCGCCGCCCAAATCCGGCAGGGATGGCAGTGCCCGCAGGCAATGACGGGATCCGCGACCACCTGGTCACCGACGGCCAAAGCCTCGACGCCGACGCCGACAGCGTCGACCACCCCGGCGAACTCGTGACCGATGATCCGTGGATAGCGGGCGAAGGGATTGGAGCCGTGGAGGATGTGGATGTCGGAATCCGCAGATGCCGGCCCGCATCACGCGCAGGGAAATTTCGCCGACGCCAGGATCGCGCCTCTCACCACCGTCCGTGACGGCGAGATCGTACGGCTCCCGCACGGCGACCGCGACCATTCCCGCTCCTCCCTTTGCTTGGGATACTGGTATCCTAGCTCACAAGCCGTCCGCAAGGCGTTGAGGGGGAAGGTAGGCGGATTTTTCCGATGTCGGGCGTCGAAGCAGCGCGCGTCAGCCGGCGGCGGAGCCGGACAGGCCGCCTCGGAAATGCGAGAGGAACGCCTGGGTAGCCGCCTCGCGCGGCGCCTCGATCACTTGCCGGGCAGAGCCTTCCTCGACCACGTAGCCGTCGCGCATGAACACCACCGTGTCCGCCACGTCGCGGGCGAAGGCCATCTCGTGGGTGAACCGAGCACCATCGTCATGCCCTCGTTGGCGAGCTGGCGTACGACGCCGAGCACCTCGCCGACGAGTTTCGGGATCGAGGGCGGAGGTCGCTTCGTCGAAGAGCATCACCCTCCGGCCGCATGGCGAGCGCGCGGGCGAATGGCAACCCGCTGCTTCTGCCCTCCCGAGAGCGTATCGGGATAGGCCTCGGCCTTCTCCCGAAGGCCGACCTTGTCCAGGAGGTCGAGGGCGAGCGGTCGGGATTCGTCCCGGGACCGACCGAGCACGGTGACCGGACCCTCCATGACGTTCTGCACGACGGACATATGCGGGAAGAGGTTGAAACTCTGGAAGACCATGCCGACCCGGGCGCGAAAGGCGGCGAGGTCGCGGTCGCGCGGCATCTTGTGCCCGCGCCCGAACTCCATCGCGCTCGATCCGATGCCGGATCGCCCCGGCGTCGGGGATGGTGAGGAGGTTTAAGGCAGCGCAGGAGCGTCGACTTGCCCGAGCCGCTCGGGCCGATGAGCGCGACGACCCCGCCCCGCGGCACGGTGAGCGAGATGTCCTTCAGGACGACGAGGGGTCCGAACGCCTTCCGGACGTGGCGCAGGTCGATCATGGCGTCGCTCATGGGCGCTCCGGACATGCTGTCGCCGTCAGTGGGCGAAGCGCCGTTCCAGCCCGCGGGAGAACACGGTGAGCGGGAACAGGATGATGAAGTAGATGATCGCGATCATCGTGTAGACCTCGAGGGGCCGATAGGTCGCCGCCGTGATGAGCTGGCCCTGGTAGAGCAGGTCCGGCACGGCGAGCACCGAGAGCAGCGAGGTGTTCTTGAGTTGGAGCACCACCTGGCTCACGAGAGGCGGCAGCATGCGCTTGAGCGCCTGCGGCAGCACCACCCGCCGCATGAGCGCGGTGCGACGCATCCCGAGCGCGCGTCCGGCGTCCCACTGCCCCATGTCGATCGAGGCGATGCCGCCCCGGATGATCTCGGCGAAGAAGGAGGCGCCGTAGAGGGTGAGCGTGATGAAGGCGGCTGCCCCGGGCGACAGTTCGATGCCGGTGAGGATCGGCAGGGCGTAGTAGAACCACACCAGCTGCACCAGCACCGGCGTGCAGCGGAAGACCTCGATGAAAGCGACGAGGGGCACGTGAGCCACCGCGCGTTCGAGAGCTGCGCCAGCGCGATGCCGCAGCCGACGATCAGGCCGGACAGGGCGGTGACGAATCGTGAACCCGATGGTATAGGCCACGCCGACGGCGATCAGGCGGCTGTACTGCCAGAGAAACGAGAAATCCCACTCGTAGGACATCGGCCCGCCTTTACTCGTAGGGTCGGGTTGGAGTTCGTCGGCGACCTCGAAGCGGCCGTTGAGGCAACGGCAGCGACCGCCCGGACGGCCAAGGTGTCGGACTTGGCCATCCACGAGAATCGTCAGGGGTTCAAGGCGTTTGGCGTCAGCAAATCCCGGGCCGTCGGTCCAGTCGGAGGATGCGGCAGCGCTCGCCGGCCCTCGCCGCCGGCGCGTGGGGCGGGCGGATCAGGAGCGCCTCGGAGGTGCCGAGCACCGCGAGCATCGAGGAATCCTGGCGGTCCGCCGGGACCGCCCGCGGCAGCTCGCCGGGTGTGATCTCGAGCCGCGCGCCCGCATGTAGTCCTGGCGCGCGTCCGTTTCGCCGGCAGGTCCGCGCCCGAGCACGGCCGGCTCGCTGAGATCCTCGCCGGCCCGCGGATCTCCGAGGAGCGCCCGGATGGCCGGGACGACGAAGAGCTCGCCGCAGACGATGGAGGAGACCGGATTGCCGGGCAGCCCGAGAACCAGCATCTCGCCAAGCCGTCCGTGCATCAGCGGCTTGCCGGGACGCAGAGCGACCTTCCAGAAGCCGAGAATCGAGGCCCTGGCGGGCGAGCGCGGGCTGGACGAGGTCGTGCTCACCCACGGACGCGCCGCCGAGGGTGACGAGGAGGTCCGCCGCCGCGCTGCGCGCCGCCGTGATCGCGGCATCGAGCGCCTCGATCGTATCCCCCGCGATGCCGAGGTCGATCGGATCCGCACCGGCCTCCCGGGCGAGGGCGGCGAGGGCGAGGGTGTTTCGAGGCCACGATCTGGTCCGGTCCCGCGACCTCGCCGGGGCGCACCAGTTCGTCGCCCGTGGCGAGGATCGCGACCTTGGTACGGCGGCGCACGGGAGGGCGGCGAGGCCCATCGCGGCGGCGAGGGCGACGCGCCGGGCGTCGAGTCGCTCGCCGGCCTTGAGAAGAACGTCGCCGCCGGCGAAATCGAGGCCCGCTCGCCGGATGTGGCGGCCGGCGCGCGAGGCTTCGCGGATCGTGACACGGTCGCCCCCGCGCGCTCGGTGTCCTCCTGGATCACGATGGCGTCGGCGCCGGTCGGCAGCGGCGCTCCGGTGAAGATCCGCACCGCCTCACCGGCCCCCACCGTGCCGGCGTAGCCGTGGCCCGCGGCGCTCGTGCCGACGACCGTCAACCCCGCGGGGACGGTGACGACGTCCGCGGCGCGCACGGCATACCCGTCCATCGCTGAGGCGTCGAACGGGGGCCTGCGTACGAGCGGCGGCGCAATCCTCGGCGAGGGTCCGGCCATGGGCTTCGGCGACCGGCACCCTCTCGGTCCCGACCGGACCCGGCAACCGCCGCGAGGATCCTCGCGAGCGCCTCGGCGACCGGGATGAGCCCGGCGGCGCTCACGCGCCACCCTCGGCGACGTACGAACCGGAGCGGCCGCCGCTTTTCGCCAGCAGGCGGATACCCTCGATCCGCATGCCCCGATCGGCCGCCTTCACCATGTCGTAGACCGTGAGGCAGGCGACCGAGACCGCGGTCAGCGCCTCCATCTCGACGCCAGTCGGCCCCTGGACCTTGACTTCGGCGGTAACGCGAATGCCCGGTAGCGTCTCGTCCGCCTCGCAATCCACGCGCACCTTCGAGAGCAGCAGCGGATGGCAGAGGGGAATGAGGTCGTGCGTGCGCTTGGAGGCCATGATGCCCGCGAGCCGCGCCGTGCCGAGGACGTCGCCCTTCTTCGCATCCCCCTCGCGGATTAGCGCGAGGGTCTCGGGCTGCATGACGACGCAGCCTTCCGCGCGGGCGACCCGGCTCGTGGCGGGCTTGTCGCCGACATCGACCATGTTGGCCGAGCCCGTCGCGTCGAGGTGGGTGAGCTCGGCCATCGCCACGCCTCAGCCGAAGATCAGGCGACGGGTGGCGGCGGCGACGTCGGTCTCCCGCATCAGGCTCTCGCCGACGAGCACGGTGTGCACGCCGCAGGCCCGCAGGCGCTCGACATCGGCATGGTTCGTGATTCCGCTCTCGCCGACCGGATGCGGTCGGCGGGCACCCCCGGCGCGAGCGCCTCGGCGTTCGCGAGGGAGACCTCGAAGGTGCGCAGGTTGCGGTTGTTTGACGCCGATCAGGCGCGTGCCAAGCGGGATCGCCCGGGCGAGTTCTGCCGCATCGTGGACCTCGACGAGCACGTCCATCCCGAGGTCGTGCGCCGTCGCCACGAGGGCCGCGGCCTCCTCGTCGCCGAGACTGGCCATGATGACGAGGATGCAGTCCGCCCCCCAGGCCCGCGCCTCCAGCACCTGGTACGGCTCGAAGAGGAAGTCCTTGCGAAGCACCGGCAGATCGCAGGCCTCGCGGCAGGCGGTGAGGTACTCCGGCCGTCCCTGGAACGAGGGCGTGTCGGTGAGGACGGAGAGGCAGGTCGCGCCGCCCTCGGCGTAGGCGCGGGCGAGGGCCGGGGGATCGAAGTCTTCGCGGATCAAGCCCTTCGAGGGCGACGCCTTCTTCACCTCGGCGATGAGGGCCGGCCGGCCGGCGGAGATGTGCCGCGCAACGGCATCGGCGAAGCCACGCGGGGCCGGCGCCGCGAGGGCCCGCCGTTCGAGCTCGGTCTCCGGGAGGCGCAGCTTCGCCTCGGCGATCTCCCGGCGCTTGTAGGCCTCGATGCGCGCGAGGACGTCCTCCGGTCGAACGGCGCTCTGCGCCGCCACGGCGAGCCCCTCCGTCATGCGTGCGACACGGCGGCGAGCCGTTTCCAGCACCGCCCGGGCCGCCCCGGTATCGAGGGCCTGCGTCGCCCGGGCGACGCCGTCGGCGAGCGTGTCGGCTCCACCCGCCACCACCAGCGCGGCGGCGGCGTTGAGCACGGCGATGTCGCGGTAGGCGCCGGTCGCACCGTCGAGCACGGCGCGCAGCGCCGCGGCGTTGTGCGCCGGATCGCCGCCCCGCAGATCCTCGGGCCGCGCGAGCGGCAGGCCGACCTCCTCGGGATGGATCGTGAAGCGGGTCAGGCGCCCGTCCTCCAGCGCGACCACGGCGGTCGGGCCGGTGGTGGTGATCTCGTCGAGGCCGTCGGAGCCGTGCACGGTCCAGACGCGCTTGGCGCCGAGCTCCGCGAGAAACGGCGGTCAGCGGCTCGGCCCAGGCATCGGAGTACACTCCGAGGAGCTGATGCGTCACGCCGGCCGGGTTTGCCAGCGGTCCAAGCAGGTTGAACAGCGTTCGCGTGCCGAGTTCCACGCGCACGGGCGCCACGTGGCGCATAGCGGCATGATGGGTCTGCGCGAACATGAAGCACAGCCCTGCTTCCTCGAGGCAGTGCGCGAGGCCCGCAGGGTCGAGACCCATGCGCACGCCGAGCGCCGCCAGCACGTCGGCGGCGCCGGAGCGGGAGGACGCCGCGCGGTTGCCATGTTTCGCGACGGGCACGCCGCAGGCCGCGACGATGATGGCGGAGAGCGTCGAGATGTTGTAGCTGCCGGAATGGTCCCCGCCGGTCCCGACGATATCGATCGCGCCGGACGGCGCCGTCACCCGAACCATGCGCGAGCGCAGCGCTGAGGTCGCGCCGACGATCTCCTCGACCGCCTCGCCGCGCACGCGCAAGGCCATGAGGAAACCGGCCGATTGCGCCGGCGTCACCTCCCCCGAGAGAAGGTGGTCGAAGGCGAGGCGCGCCTCCTCGCGCGCCAGCGGCGCGCCGGTCGCGACCTTCGCGAGGTAGGGCTTGAAGGATTCCATCGACGTCTCAGCCGCGCCCTGCGGCGCGTGGTTGCGGCTCGTTCATGGCTCCGTCAATGCACCGCGGCGGCGGCCCTGTCACCTCTGTGCGCGGCATTCCACGCTCCTGCGAGGGCGAGGAAGTTCTCGACCATGCGGCTGCCGTGCTCGGAGAGGATGCTCTCCGGGTGGAACTGCACGCCATGCAGGGGACGCTCGGCGTGGGCGAGCCCCATGATCAGGCCGTCGGCCTCGGCGGTCACGACGAGCTCGGCCGGGCACGTCGCGCGGTCGACGATGAGAGAGTGGTAGCGGGTCGCCTGGAAAGGACCGTTGATCCCGCGGAACAAACCCCTGCGCGCCGTGCGTCACGGTGGAGACCTTGCCGTGCATCGGCGCGGGAGCCCGGGTCACCCTGCCGCCGAAGGCTTGACCCATGGCCTGGAGACCGAGGCAGACGCCGAACATCGGGATCTCTGCGCCGAGATCGCGGATCACGTCGAGGCAGATGCCCGCCTCATTCGGCGTGCAGGGCCCGGGGGAGAGAACAATGGCATCGGGATCGCGCGCGCGAACCTCGGCGACCGTGAGGTCGTCGTTGCGCACCACCTCCACCGAGCCGCAGGCCGGCCCGATGAGGTGGACGAGATTCCAGGTGAAGGAATCGTAATTGTCGATAACGAGAACGTCCGCCATCTGCCAAAAGCCCGGCGGAGGCCCTCTCGATGGCCTCCGAAGCGCGGGGTGTGGCGCTCCGTGCGCCTCTGCGTCAAGTGGCCGGCTCGCCGCGACGACGGAGGATGCACGGTGCTGAGCCATTGGGAGATCATCGCGCGTCTCGGCCTCGCCGCGGTCCTCGGCGGGGTCATCGGCTTCGAGCGCGAGCGCCTCCTCTGGGCGGCGGGTCTACGCACGCACATGCTGGTGAGCCGTCGGCGCCTGCCTCATCGTGATCGTCTCGGCCTTCGGCTTCCAGGACGTGCTCGGGCAGGACCACATCGTGCTCGATCCTTCCCGTGTGGCGGCGCAGGTGGTCTCGGGGATCGGGTTCCTCGGGGCCGGGACCATCCTCCTGCGCGGCGAGGTGGTGCGCGGCCTCACGACCGCCGCGAGCCTCTGGGCGGTCGCCGCGATCGGCCTTGCGTCGGGGGGCGGCCTCTACGTTGCCGGCGTGGCCGCAACGGCGATCGTGCTCGCCATCCTTGCCGGCGTGAAGCCGATCGAAGAGCATTTCCGCCACCGCATGCAGACGCGGTCTCTCCGGATCGTCGCCCGGCGCGGCGCGTTGTCGATCGACGGTCCTGCGATCGGTGACGGGCGAACGCGCTTCGCGCGTGCACCAGTTCATCGTTCAGCAGGGCAGCGGCCCGGAATTGGATGAGATCACGGTGTCCTTCGTGCGTTTGTCCCATCGGACGGTGGAAGAGATCGCGCGCAAGCTCAGGGCTCATGCCGAGGTAGAGAGCGTCGAGGTGGAGGGACAATGAGCTACTTCGGGCAAGCGTCCGCGCAGGGATGCCGTGTCTCGGCGCGCCATCAGCGTTCCTCACGAGCGGCAGACGCCGCGCTCGAGGCCTATACCGGACGGCACGCCCGAACGCGGTCCGACGCGGAGCGAGCGCGAGCGCGAACGCGATCGATGCCGTCGCAGGAAACCCCTCTGGACTGATGAGTACCCCTGGCCCGATGTCGCGTCCCCTCCTCGATTCTTCTACCGTCACCGGCTCCGAGATCTGCGCCAGGGACTGGGCCTCGACGAGCCTTGGCAGCATGGAACACTGGCCGGTGTCCCTGCGCACGACGCTCTCGCTGATGCTGTCGTGCCCCACGCCCATGTTCCTGGCATGGGGGCCGGAGATGCTCTGCTTCTACAACGACGCCTACCGGCCTTTTCCTCGGCTACCGTCTCGCCACGGCGCTCGGCTCGCCGTTCCGGGAGGTCTGGGGCAGCATCTGGAGCGACATCGAACCTCTCGTCACCGAGACGCTCGCCGGGCGCGCGCAGCAGGTGGCCGACTTCCCGCTTGACCTCTCCCGCGGCGGCGAGCCCGAGGAGAGCTGGTGGTCCTTCAGCTACTCGCCGGCCTACGACGACGCCGGTAGGATCGCGGGTCTGCTCTGCGTCACGGGCGAGACCACCGGCAAGGTCGTCGCCGAGCGCGCCCGCCAGAAGGCCGACGAGCGCCTGTCCATGGCGCTCTCGGCGGGCGGCAGCATCGGCAACCTGGGATTGGGACGTTCCGCGCGACCGCATCGTCGCCGACGAGCGCTTCGCGACCCTCTACGGCGTCGACCCGGCGAAGGCCGCGACGGGAGCACCGATCGCGGAGTTCTTCGGTGGCATCCATCCCGATGATCTGCCGAGGGTCCGGGCCGCCATCGACGAGGCGATCCGCACGGGCGAGACCTTCCGGGCCGAGTATCGGCTCGTGCTGCCCGACGGCAGCCACCGCTGGGTGTTCGCGCAGGGGCGCTGCATCCTCGACGAGGACGGCCGCCCCGTGCGCTTCCCCGGCGTCAGCTTCGACATCAGCGGCCGCAAGGCGACGGAAGCAGCGCTTCGCGACAGCGAGGAGCGCTTCCGCGGCATCGCCGATTCCATCGACCAGATGGTCTGGTCGACCCGGCCCGACGGCTATCACGACTACTTCAACCAACGCTGGTACGAGTTCACGGGCGTGCCGGACGGCTCGACGGACGGCGAAGCCTGGAACGGCATGTTCCATCCCGAGGATCGGGAGCGGGCTTGGGCCGTCTGGCGCCACAGCCTCGAGACCGGGGAGCCCTACCACATCGAATATCGGCTGAGGCAACCGCTCGGGCGAGTATCGCTGGGTGCTCGGGCGGGCCGTGCCGGTGCGAGATGCGGACGGCGTCATCACGCGCTGGTTCGGCACCTGCACGGACATCCAGGAGATCGTGGATGCCCGCGAGGTCCTCGCACGCTCCCGCGAGGAACTGGAGGCCGCGGTCGAGGCGCGCACCGCCGATCTGATGGCGGCCGAAGAGCAGTTGCGCCAGTCGCAGAAGATGGAGGCGGTCGGCCAGCTGACCGGAGGAATCGCCCACGACTTCAACAATATGCTCGCTATCGTCATCGGGGGGCTGAACCTCGCCCAACGCAGGCTCGCCCGCGGCGAGAAGGAGGTGGAACGCTACCTCGACAGCGCCATGGAGGGCGCGACGCGGGCCGCCGCCCTCACGCAGCGCCTGCTCGCCTTCTCGCGCCAGCAGCCCCTTTCACCCGAAGCGATCGACGGCAACGCGATGCTGGCGGGGCTGCGTGAGCTCCTGACGCGGACGCTCGGCGAGCGCGTGCGCCTGGAGACCGTTCTCGGAGCCGGCCTCTGGAAGGCGAAGGCCGACGCGAGCCAGCTCGAGAACGCCGTCCGTGAACCTGGCGGTGAACGCGCGCGACGCGATGCCGGACGGCGGCAGGCTCACCATCGAAACGGCGAACGCGCACGTCGACGACGACTACGCCGCGCAGGCGGATATCGCACCCGGGCAGTACGTCCTCATCGCGGTCACTGACACGGGCACCGGCATGACGCCGGAGGTGATGGAGCGGGCCTTCGATCCCTTCTTCACGACGAAAGCCGTGGGCAAGGGGACGGGCCTCGGACTCTCGCAGGTCTTCGGTTTCGTGCGCCAGTCGGGCGGTCACGTGAAGGCCTATTCCGAGGTCGGGCACGGCACGACGTTCCGGATCTACCTGCCTCGCTTCTACGGCGAGGAGGCGAGCGCCCCTCCGCGCCGCCAGGCAGCGGGGCTCGCCGGTGCGGGCCGGCGCGACGAGATCGTGCTCGTGGTCGAAGACGAGGCCCGCGTGCGCAACCTCTCGGTCGAAGCGCTGAGGGAGCTCGGGTACACGGTCGTGCACGCCGCCAGCGGCCCCGCGGCCCTCGCCCTGATGGAGCAGGGGCAGGACGTCACCCTCCTCTTCAGCGACATCGTGATGCCGGACATGACCGGGCGCGAGCTCGCGGACCGGGCGCTCGCCCTGCGGCCGGACCTGAAGGTACTCTTCACTACCGGCTACACGCGCAACGCCGTCGTCCACAACGGCGTCATCGATCCCGGCACCAACTTCCTGCCCAAGCCCTTCGGGATCGAGCAGCTCGCCGCGAAGGTGCGCAGCGTGCTCGATCAGGGGTGAGCGGTCAGCCCCGTTGCAGGAGCTCGATCCGGACGTTGTCCGGCCCGCGGATGAACGCGATCCGCAGGATCGGGCTCAACGTCTGGACGGGTCCCTCGATCCTGACGCCGCGGGCCTCGAGCGCGGCGATGGCCGCGTCGATGTCGTCGACGCGCAGGCCGATGTGCTCAAGGCCGGTGAAGGGCGGCTCTGGGGGCGCGGGATGGCCTGCAGGCACGCCGTCGATGAGAATCGAGAGCCCCTGCAGCGAGACGACGACCCGCAACCGCTCAGGCGTCTGCGACCGATCCCGCGGCTCGGCGCCGAACGTCTCGACGTAGAAACGCGCGGCCGCATCCGGGTCGGCGCTGCGAAGATGGATGTGGTCCCAGTGGACCGCGACGGCGGGAGCGCTCACGCGACGAGCCCCTTGCCGAGGTTGAGGCCGTCGTGGCGGGCGAGCCGAGCGAGGAGGTAATCGACTTCGGTGCGCGCCTTGGCGCCAAGCACCGCGCCCGGCTTGCGCTGGGAATCGTGGGCGAGCAGGCCGCGGCGCATCAGCACGTATTTTCGCACGGCGAGTCCGACGCCGGGCTGCTGCTCGTAGCGCAGCAGCGGCAGATGGGCGTCGAACAGGTCGTGCGCCGCGTCGCGCTCCCCCGCGCGCGATAGTCGCACCACGTCGATGAGCATTTCAGGGAAGGCGTAGCCGGTCATGGCGCCGTCGGCGCCGCGCTCCATCTCGAAATCGAGAAACAGCCCGCCGTTGCCGGTGAGGATCGAGATCGGCCGCATCCGCCCCTCGCGCTGGAAGCCGCGCAGCGCGGATATCTTCTCAAGCCCCGGCCAGTCCTCGTGCTTGAGCATCACGCAGCTCGGGTTCTCGTCGACGATCCGGCGGATGACGCCGGGCGTCATCTGCACGGAGAAGGTGAGCGGGTAGTCCTGCAAGACGAAGGGAATATCGCTGCCCACCGCCTCCACCGCCCCGCGGTAGTAGCCGAGGATCTGGTCGTCGGTGCGCAGGCTCGGCACGGGCGCGATCATGACGCCCGCGGCCCCGCGGTCCATGACCGTCCTCGCCAGCGAGCGCATGGCAGCGAAGCCGGGTGCCGAGACGCCGACAATCACGGGAAGGCCGAGCCGCTCGATGAAGCGGTTCGCCACCGCGAGCGACTCCTCGGCATCGAGCTTGGGCGCCTCGCCCATGATGCCGAGAACGGTCGCGCCATTCGCCCCCGCGTCCCGGTAGGCTTCGCAGAGCCGGTCGATGGAGCCCACATCGATCCGGCCATCGGCATGGAAGGGCGTCGGGGCGATGGGAAACACTCCCTTCGCGGAGGCGTCGAGGCGCATCATGGCTGGTCCTGAGGGGCGCCGGCCGAGCCGGCTCGATCGCCTCCGCGCATGCCGGTCGGATCCCGCGCCGTCAAGCGTCATGAGCGCGATGGCCTCCTGGACGCGCCCGCCATGCACGATCGACGGACGACGGCACTTGACGGCCCGGAGCCGCGTGATCAAGCGACGGGAGGACGACGGCGCGGCGCGCTTCTCGCATGCGCCGGACAAGACCTTCGACGAGGAGACGGCGATGCGCAACGACGAGGCGATCTGGCAGAGGGTCGATGCCAAGGCGGAGGCCTTCATCGGGCTGGCGGACCGGGTCTGGGAGATACCGGAGCTCAACTACTGCGAGGTCCGCTCCGCCGCCGAACACAAGGCCATGCTGGCCGAGCAGGGCTTCAGCATTTCCGAAGGACTTGCCGGCATCCCGACCGCGCTGATGGGCGAAGCCGGAGAGGGCGGCCCGGTGATCGCGATTCTCGGCGAGTATGACGCCCTTCCCGGCCTCTCCCAGGAAGCGGGTGTCGCCGAGCACCGGCCGCGCGCGGGCGAGGGCGCCGGGCACGGCTGCGGGCACAATCTGCTGGGCTCGGCGTCGCTGCTGGCCGCGACCGCCGTGAAGGACTGGCTCGCCGCCAATGGCCTGAAGGGCCGCGTGCGCTACTACGGCTGTCCCGCGGAAGAGGGGGGCGCTGCCAAGACGTTCATGGTGCGCGATGGGCTGTTCGACGACGTCGACATCGCCATCTCCTGGCATCCCGGGCACTTCTCGGGGGTGACGCGGGCGGCGTCGCTCGCCAACACCGCGATGGACATCACCTTCGAGGGTCGCGCCTCGCACGCCGCCGCCGCCCCCCATCTCGGCCGCTCCGCGCTGGACGCGGTCGAACTGATGAATGTCGGCGTGAACTACATGCGCGAGCATATGCCCTCCGACGCGCGCATCCATTACGCCTATCTCGAAACCGGCGGGGTTGCGCCGAACGTCGTGCAGGCCCGGGCGGTGGTGCGCTACGTCGTGCGTGCCCTCGATCTCGCCACCATGAAGACCCTCGTCGAGCGGGTCCGCAAGATCGCGGACGGTGCCGCGCTGATGACGGAGACCACGGTCTCCGCGCACGTCTACAGCGGCATGTCGAACCTCGTGGGCAACGACACCCTCGAACAGCTCATGCACGACAACTTCCTGCGCCTCGGTCCGCCGCCCTTCGACGCGCAGGACAAGGCGGTCGCCGCCGAATTTCAGGCGACGCTCTCGGAGGACGACGTGCGCTCCGCCTTCCGAGCGCACGGCCTCGAGCCCGAGCTCGGCAAGCCCCTCTGCGACGCGCTCCTGCCGCTCAATCCGCAGGGCGAGGGCGGCCTCGGATCCACCGACGTGGGCGACGTGTCGTGGGTCGTCCCCACGGTGCAGGCCCGCGGCGCCACCTGTGCCGTCGGCACGCCGTTCCACTCCTGGCAACTGACCGCGCAGGGCAAGAGCCCGGCGGCCCACAAGGGGCTGATCCACGTCGCCAAAGTGATGGCGGGCACGGCCCGTCGACCTCCTGCAGGACACAGGACTCGTGGAGCGCGCCCAGGCCGATTTCCGCAAGCGCCTCGCCAGCCAGACCTACGAGTGCCCGATTCCGGCGGGCACCGGCCCAGCCCTCACGATGAGTCTGGCCTGACCCACTGCGAATCCGACGGCCGAGCCTTGCGGCTCGGCCGCTCCCATGCAGGATCGGCGACGCCGTTCATCCCCGTGGCCCCGAGGTGGTTTTCATGCGCGTCCGGTCCTTGCTCCTGTTCGCGACGCTTGGAGCCTTCCTCTCAGGTCCCGCCTCGGCGCAGCAGACGGTGCGCGTCGGCTCCACACCCACCGGCATCCCCTTCACCTTCCTCGACACCAAGACCAACACGATCCAGGGCGTGATGGTCGACCTCGTCAACGCGGTGGGCAAGGAGGCGGGCTTCGCGGTCCAGATCGAGCCGATGGCGTTCTCCGCGCTCATCGGCGCGCTCACCTCGAACCGGATCGATGCCATCGCGGCGGCGATGTACATCACCGAGCCCCGCAAGCAGGTGATCGACTTCTCGGACCCGATCTACACCTACGGCGACGGGCTCTTCGTGCCGAAGTCCGACACCAAGGACTACCCGGATCTCCAGGCGGTGAAGGGGGCGTCGTCGGCGTGCAGGTCGGCACCGCCTTCGTCGAGCCGCTGAAGAAATCCGGCCTCTTCACCGAGGTGAAGATCTACGACACGATCCCCGACATCATCCGTGACGTGAACTCCGGACGCCTGAAGGCCGGCTTCGCGGACCTTCCCATCGTTGCCTACAACCTCCAGCAGGGCCGCTTCCCCGACGTGCGTCTCGTCAAGGGCTACAAGCCGATGGTGACGGGCTCGGTCGGGATCGGCGTGCGCAAGGCCGATGGCGAACTCCTCAAGAAAGGTCAATGCCGGGCTCTCCACCATCAAGGCCAACGGCACCCTCGACAAGATCCTCGCGAAATGGGGCCTGACGCAGTAGCGGCAGACCTCTCACGAACGATCTGCCGTGTCGGTGTTCCTGGAGCGGGCCACGGAGTTCCTGCCGATCCTGGCGCGGGGCCTGTGGCTGACCATTCTCGTCACCATCGGCTCCTTCCTGCTCTCGACGGTGCTCGGCCTCGTCTGGGCCTTGATGCGTGTGTCCGGCGTCCGGGTACTCGCAAGCCTCGCCGCGGCGATCGTCAACGTGATCCGCGGCATCCCGATCATCGTGCAGCTGTTCTACATCTACTTCGTGCTGCCGGATTTCGGCCTCTCGTTCACGGCGGTCCAGGCGGCGATCATCGGCCTCGGCATCGCCTATTCGGCCTATCAGGCCGAGAACTTCCGCGCCGGGATCGAGGCGGTGGATCGCGGGCAGGTGGAGGCCGCCCTGTCGATCGGCATGGGCTGGGGCATGACCATGCGGCGGGTGATCCTGCCGCAGGCGATCCGGATCGCGCTGCCGCCCTACGGCAACATCATGATCATGATGCTCAAGGATTCCTCGCAGGCCTCGACCATCACGGTCGCGGAACTCGCCCTCCAGGGCAAGCTGATCGCGTCATCCACCTTCGACAACACGACGGTCTTCACCCTCGTCGCGATGCTCTACCTCTGCATGAGCCTGCCGCTCACCTTCCTCGTCTCGCGTCTCGAAGCGCGGCTCGCCCGCCGGTGATCCCATGGCGATGATCGAACTTCGCGACGTTCACAAGAGCTTCGGCAGCCATCACGTCATCCGCGGCTTCTCCATGCGAGTGGCGAAGGGCGAGGTTGTCTGCATTATCGGGCCGTCGGGCTCGGGCAAATCCACCATCCTGCGCTGCATCAACGGGCTCGAGAGCTACGACGCCGGGACCATCACGGTGGAGGGCGTGCGGGTGGACCGGGCGGCGCGCAGCATCGCCGCCGTGCGCACGAAGGCGGCGATGGTGTTCCAGCGCTTCAACCTGTTTCCCCACCGCACCGCGCTGGAGAACGTGATCGAGGGGCCGGTCTTCGTGAAGAAGGTGCCGCGGGACGAAGCGGAGGCGCAGGGGCGGGCGCTGCTCGCCAGGGTCGGCCTCGCGGAGAAGGCCGCCGCCTATCCATCGAGCCTGTCGGGCGGCCAGCAGCAGCGCGTCGCCATCGCCCGCGCGCTCGCCATGCGGCCGGACGCGATCCTGTTCGACGAGCCGACCTCGGCGCTCGACCCGGAACTCGTCGGCGAGGTCCTCGCCGTCATGCGCTCGCTCGCCGACGAGGGCATGACGATGGTCGTCGTGACCCACGAGATGGGGTTCGCCCGCGAGGTGGCCGACTCCGTGGTCTTCATGGACGGCGGCGTCGTCGTGGAAGAGGGGAGCGCCGAGGCCGTGCTCGCCAATCCGCGGCAGGCCCGGACGCAGGATTTCCTGCGCCGCGTGCTTCACCCGATGTGAGGTCCATCGACCTCCACGGCGTGGCGATCCGGATCACGCCACCCGGTGGAAGCGGCGGCCGTAGTAGACCAGGCCGTCCGCATCGTTGCCCTCGGCCACCGCGAGCACCTCGCAGAACAGCACGTCGTGGGTACCGACCTCGGCGGCGTTGACCACGCGGCAGTCGAAGGACACGGTGGCATTCCGCAGGGCAGGGGCCCCCGTCGCGAGGGTCGTCCACTCGCCGCCCGCGAAACGGGTCGCCATGTCCTTCTCGCCTCCCGCTCCCGCGAACAGCATCGAGAGGTCCTCGTGCGGTCCGGCGACGGTGTTCACGCAGAGTACCCGGCTCTTCGTGATGATCGGGTAGGATTGGGTGGACCGGTTGATGCACACGAGCAGGGTCGGTGGCGTATCCGTGACACTGCAGACTGCCGAGGCGGTGAAGCCGTACCAGCCCGCCTCGCCGACGCTCGTGATGATGTTCACGGCCGCCGCGAGCTTCGACATGCCGCTGCGGTAGGCGAGACGGTCCACCGCCGGCAAGGCTTCGGGGCTTCCGGCCGTCTCGGCAGGTGTTCCGCTCATGGTCGCGCTCCGCTCCAGGCCGTCGTCATGGTCAGGGTCTCGTCGGTCGTGAGGCGGGTCGTCCCGACGGGGATGCGCGAGCGCACCCTCCTTCGCATGTACCGCCGACCCATTGGCCTCGGGAAGGGCCCGGAGCGGGAATCCGCGATGCCGCCGTGGAAAGTTCCCTTGCGATGTGGACCATCCCAAGGTTCGGATCTCCTCCTGCGTTGCGCCGTTGCTCCCGTGGGGAACGGGTGTGGCATCGTCGAGTTGGGAGGGCGGTTGCCCTGCACCCGATCGGCATGGCGGCCCGAATGCCCCTTTGCGTTTCGCGCGATCCATCCAACGGATCGAACGACGCTCGGGCTACTTGGGAGGGGGCTGTGCGCCCCCCGTGGGAACGGATGGCGATGGCGACAGGGCCGGACGAGACGGATCTGAGACTCCTCGCCGACACGCTACCGCAACTCGCCTGGATCGCGGACGGCGAGGGCGAGATCCTCTGGTATAACCAGCGCTGGTACGATTACACCGGCACGACGCCCGAGGAGATGCTCGGCTGGGGCTGGCAGAGCGTCCACCATCCCGATCGCGTCGATGCGGTCTCCGCCAAGATCCGGCAGGCGTTCAGCCTCGGGGCTCCCTGGGAAGACACCTTTCCGCTCAGGGCGAAGGACGGCAGCTACCGTTGGTTTCTCTCCCGCGCCGTGCCGCACCGCGACGCCGAGGGCAACGTCGTGCGGTGGTTCGGCACGAACACCGACATCTCCGATCGCCGCCGTACGGAAGATCGCCTGCGCCATTCGGAAGAGCGGCTCCGGGCCCTCGTGGATGCCGCTGCCGCGATCATCTGGTTCGCCGACGCCTCGGGACAGATGGTGCCCAATCAATGGCGGTGGTCCGCCTATACCGGCCAGAGCGAGGAGGACTTACCTCGGCTGGGGATGGGTGGAGGCCGTGCGCCCCGACGACCGGGCGCGCGCCTCCGAACTCTGGGCCCGCGCGGTCGAGAGCGCTTCGCTCTTCGAAGCGGAGTACTGGATGCGCCGGCACGATGGCGAGTACCGCTACATGGAGGTGCGGGCGGCGCCCGTGAAGGCGCAGGACGGCAGCATCCGCGAATGGGTCGGCGTGCACGTCGACGCGACCGCAAGGCGTCAGGCCGAGGAGCGCGTCGAGCATGCGCTCGCGGCCGCGGAGAACGCCAATCGGGCGAAGAGCCAGTTCCTCGCCAACATGAGCCATGAGTTGCGCACGCCGCTCTCGGCCGTGATCGGCTACGCGGAGATGATCGGCGAGGAGTTGGAGGATTCGGGGCAAGGGCGACCTCCTTCCCGACCTCAACAAGATCGACGCGAACGCGCGCCACCTCCTCTCGCTCATCAACGACGTGCTGGACCTCTCCAGGATCGAGGCCGGGCGCATGGAGTTCGCGGCGTCGACCTTCTCCGTCGAGGCGCTGGCGCAAGACATCGCGAACGCGACGGAATCCCTCGTCGAACGCAAGCACAATCGCTTCACCCTGGAGCTCCGCGCCGATCTAGGCACCGTCCATCAGGACGAGACGAAGCTCCGGCAATGCCTCCTCAACATCGTCGGCAACGCCGCGAAGTTCACCGAGAACGGGGACATCCGCCTCGCCATTCGGCGCGAAAGCGACGAGGCCGGCGAGTGGCTGCGTTTCGCGGTGAGCGATACCGGCATCGGCCTCAGCCCCGAGCAGATGGGCCGCCTGTTCCAGCGCTTCTCCCAGGCCGACGAATCGACCACCCGCAAGTTCGGCGGCACGGGGCTGGGTCTCGCGCTGAGCCGGGCCTTCGCCCGGCGCATGGGCGGGGACGTCACTGTCGAGAGCATCCACGGCGAAGGATCGACCTTCACCATCCGGGTGCCGACGATCATGCCCGAGCAGGCCGAGGCGGAGCCCGAGGCCGCGAGACCCGTCGATCCCGTCGAGTCAGCCATGCCGACGGACGCCGATCCGCACGATGTCGTGCTGGTCGTGGACGACGATCCCTCCGCCCGCGACATCCTCCAGCGCTTCCTCGAACGGGAAAGGCTTTCGCGTGCGCACGGCGCCCGATGGGCGCGCCGGGCTGACGCTCGCGCGGGCTCTGAAGCCACGGGCGATCCTCCTCGACATCGAGATGCCCGCGCATGAACGGCTGGGAGGTCCTTCACGCGATCCGCACCGATGCCGACCTCAAGGCGACGCCCGTGATCATCACGAGCGTCGTCAACGAGCGGGCGCTCGCGAAGACGCTCGGCGCGACCGAGTACCTGGCCAAGCCCGTCGACCGGGACGCTCTTCGCAAGGCGATGGACGCACACCGGCCGGCGGAAGGTCGCGGGTGAGGTGCTCGTCGTCGACGACGACGCGGACGCGCGCGCGCGCCTCGGCCGCATGCTGAAGCGCGACGGGTGGCAGGTCGTGGAAGCCGAGAACGGAGCCGTCGCCCTCGAACGCTTCGAGGCGCGGGCGCCCGTCCTCATCCTTCTCGACCTGATGATGCCGGAGATGGACGGCTTCACCTTCCTGCGCGAGTTGCGGACGCGGCCCGGTGGGGATCTCCCCGTGATCGTGCTTACCGCCAAGGACATGACGGCGGAGGAACGCGCGGCCCTCGATCGTCAGGCGGACATCGTCCTGACCAAGGGAACGATCAGCCTCGCGGCCATCGGCCGGGAGTTGCGGGCGCTCTACGCGACATACGAGCCGAAGTCCTTGCCCACGGACATGCAGACGCTCGTTCGATCGGCTCGCCGCACGGGAGGGAAGAGAGGGGCCGAAGCCGTGACCGGCTCCGGCCCGATGGGCGCTTAGGCGCGTGCGACGGCGGACTGAAGCTCGGCCTTCGACATCGTCGAGCGGCCCTTGATGTTCTTCGCCTTCGCCTGCTTCATCAGATCGGCCTTCGTCGCGCCGCTCGACGCCGCCTTGCCGGCCTTACCCGTCTTGCGTGCGGCGGCAGCCTTCTTCGCGACGTCCTTCGGCTGCTTGGAGAACTGATGCCCCTTGGCGGTGTCGGCCCGCTTCTTGTCGCTGGAGCGCTTGTACTCGGAATCCGACAGCGTCTCGCGGGCCTTCTTCGGCAGGTAGCGCTCGCCCGAATCCTTGCTCTTGCGGCCCGACTTCGTGCCCCACTCCTCGTCGGTCCACTGCTTGAGATGATTGTCGGAGGACTTGCCGCCCTCGTAGCGCCCGCCCTCGGCCTTGTACTCCTGCGTCGCGAGCTGAGCCTTGCGCGCGGGACCACTGGCCCGACTTGCCGCCCTTGGAAGACTTCGTGACCTCCTTCTTGACCTTGTCCCAGAGCTTCGGGTTTCGACTTCTTCGCGGTTTCGGACATCACTCAACACTCTCGTTTCCCAGGGATCTGAGCGGCAACAGGGGGGGCGAGGCGCGGGTTCCGACTCGCGCTGTGGGAGAAATAGGTCCGGTTGACGCGGGGAGCCTTTGCCGTCATTCCATCGTCATGACCCTCCTGCGACGACGCTGACGGACTTCTTTCTCGCGCGCTCATTCAGTTGCGCCTTGCCGTGTTCGCACTCATCGCTGTTTTAAGGTCATTCCCATGTCGTCCTCCGTCCTGCCCGACGCGCCCACCCGCACGGCCTCCGTCTTCATCGACGGGGAGGCCGGAACCACCGGGCTCGGCATCCGCGAGCGCCTGCTCGGCCAGTCCGACATCCGGCTGAACAGCATCGCGCCCGAACGGCGCAAGGATGTCGACGCCAAGCGCGCCCTGATGGCCGAGAGCGATCTCGTCGTGCTGTGCCTGCCCGACGATGCGGCGAGGGAGACGGTAGCCCTCGTCGACGCCATGGGCGAGCGCGGTCCGAAGGTTCTCGACGCCAGCACCGCTCATCGGGTCGCCCCGGGCTGGACTTACGGGTTTCCAGAACTCACCGAAGGCCATGCGGCGGCCGTCGCGGGGGTCGCGGCGCGTCGCCAACCCGGGCTGCTATCCCACCGGCGCGGTGGCCCTCCTGCGCCCGCTCGTCGAGGCCGGCGTGCTCCCTGCGGATCATCCCATCGCGATCAATGCGGTGAGCGGCTACAGCGGCGGCGGCCGGCAGATGATCGAGGCTTACGAGGACGGCGCCGGCGACGCGCCCGCCTTCCAGCTCTATGGCCTCGGCTTCGCGCACAAGCACCTGCCGGAGACCCAAGCCTACGCCAAGCTCACCCGGCGGCCGATCTTCGTGCCCTCGGTCGGGCATTTCCGCCAGGGCATGCTGGTGAGCATCCCCCTCCATCTCGACATGCTGCCGGGTCGGCCGAAGGCGGCCGATCTCGAGGCGGCGCTCATGGCGCATTACCCCACGGGCGGTTCGGTCGTCGTCGTCCCCGGCGCCGCCACCGGGACGCACAAGGAAAAGATCGAGCCCGAGGCTCTCAACGATACGAACACCCTCGAACTGCGCGTGTTCGGTTCCGAGTTGCACAGGCAGGCGGTTCTGGTCGCCCGTTTCGACAACCTCGGCAAGGGCGCCTCGGGCGCGGCGGTGCAGAACATCCGCCTGATGCTCGGCCTCGATCGGCCGGCCTGAGAGCCGGCCCCTACGCGAGGGCGGCCTGCCGCGCTCCCTCCCGGGACGAAGTGCGGGATCGCCGAGACGAGTTCGCGGGTATAGGCAGCGGCAGGGGCGGAAAACACCTGCCCGCTCGCCCCTTCTTCGACGATCCGGCCCGTCTGCATCACGATGGTGCGGTCGCAGAGCATCCGCACGACGTTGAGATCGTGGCTCACGAAGAGCATCGCGAGACCGGTCTCGCGGCGCAGGCGGTCGAGGAGCTGAAGGATCACGGCCTGGACGGAGACGTCGAGGGCAGCGGTCGGCTCGTCGAGGACGAGGAGGCGCGGGTTCGTGGCGATGGCCCGCGCGATCCCGACCCGCGCCCGCTGCCCCCCCGAAAGCTGATGCGGGAAGCGGTCGAGGAGAGCGGAGGCGAAGCCGACCCGCTCGGCGAGCTCTTCCGCCCCGGCGGCGCAGCGCCCGCCGATCCCGCAGGCGATCAAAGGCGGTGCAGGGGATCGACGATGCTGTCGTAGGCGGAGAAACGCGGGTTGAGGCTCTCGCCCGCATCTTGGAAGACGATCTGCACGTCGCGCCGGTGGGGCGAGCGATGAAAATCGCGCGCGGGAATGCCGCCGATGTCCTCGCCGTCGAACAGGATCGTGCCCTCCGTCTGATCGAGGAGGCGACAGACGAGGCGGGAGACCGTACTCTTGCCCGACCCGGACTCGCCGACGAGACCGAGGCTTTCCCCGGCCGCGATCCGGAATGACACGTCCGCCACGGCCGGGTCGCCGGCGCCGAACCGTTTGACGAGACGGCCGACTTCGAGAACCGGCGCTTGTCCTCGTCGGCGGGCCGGCGCGGCGGGGGACGACGCCCGTCCCCTCGACTGCTTCGCCGGCACCGTCGGCCTTGTCCGGTGTGAGGTCCGCCAGGGTCGAGGTCGGCGTCGGCGAGGCGGCGACCAGACGGCGGGTATAGGGGTGCTGGGGATTGCCGAAGAGCGTCTGCGGCGCGGCTTCCTCGACGACGAGCCCTCGCTCCATCACCGCGATCCGGTCGCAGTAGCGGGCCGCCAGCCCGAGATCGTGCGTGATCAGGATCAGCGCCATGCCGCGCTCGGCGGTCAGGCCGGCGAGGAGATCCATCACGGTTTTTCTGCGTGGTGACGTCGAGGCCCGTCGTCGGCTCATCGGCGATGAGGAGCCGCGGCGCACAGGCGATCGCCATCGCGATCATGACGCGCTGGCACATGCCGCCGGAGAGCTCGTGCGGGTAGGCGTCGAGGCGAGCCTCCGGCTCGCGGATGCGGACAGCCTTGAGGAGATCGAGCGCCCGAGCGCGCGCGCCGCCGCGGATGAGATGTCCTCGTGGGCGCGCAGGACATCGGCGATCTGGAGCCCGCAGGTGCGGATCGGGTTGAGCGCGACGCGGGGGTTCTGGAAGATCATCGAGAGGGCGGCGCCTCGCAAGGGCCGCAGGCGGCTCGGGGCCGCCGACGTGATGTCCTCACCCTCGAAGCGGATCCGCCCCTTCTCAATGCGCCCGGCCCGATCGAGGAGGCGCATCACGGCGAGCGCCGTCACCGACTTGCCCGAACCGGATTCGCCGACGACGCCGAGCGTCTCCCCCGGAGCCAGGGCAAGCGAGATGCCCCGGATCGCCGGCACGGGTCCGTGGCGGGTGGAGAAGGTGACGTGGAGATCCTCGATCGTGAGGAGCGACGAAGCGGCGGTCACGTGCGCATCCGGGGGTCCAGGATGTCGCGCAGCCCGTCGCCCAGCAGGTTGAAGCACAGCACCGTCAGCATCAGCGCCAGCCCCGGCATCGCCACCAGCCACCATTTTCCGGTCGAGATGAACCGCGCGCCTTCCGCGACCATGATGCCCCATTCCGGCGTCGGCGGCGTGACGCCCAGGCCGATGAAGGACAGGCCGGCGGCGTTCAGGATCGCCCAGCCGAGGTTCAGGCTGATCTGCACCGCCATGGCCGGCAGCACGTTCGGCAGGAGGAAGCGCAGCACGACCGCCCGCATGGCTGTTGCCGGAGGCCCGCGCGGCTTCCACCCACCCGGCCGAGCGGCGCACGTTCCCCTCGGCGCGGGCGAAACGGCAGTAGAAGGGCAGGTTGATGATGGCCGTCGCGATCACGATGTTCTCAACGCGATTGCCGAGCGCCGCCACCATCGCCATCGCCAGAACGAAGAGCGGAAAAGCCATCAGCACGTCGACGATGCGTCCCGTCCAGCGATCGACGGCACCCCCGGCGTAGCCGCAGGCCGCGCCGACGACGGCGCCCACCGCGAAGGAGAGCACCACGGCAGACGCAGCGATCGCGAGGTCGAGGCGCGTGGCGTAGAGCAGGCGGCTGAAGATGTCCCGCCCGAGCTGGTCCGTGCCGGCCCAGTGAGCCGCGGAGGGCGGCATGAGCGCCTGGGGCACGTCCGAGGCGACGGGATCGTAGGGCGCGATCCAGGGCGCGAGAAGCGCGACAAGGATGAGCGCCGAGACGCCGAAGGCGGCCACCGCCGTGACGGGATTGCCGCGCAGCACGAAGCCGGTGTGGCGAAGGGTGGCCGAACTCATGCGACGGAGACCCTGGGGTCGGCGATACCGTAGAGGACGTCCACGGTGAGGTTCACGAGGACGAAGATCGTCGCCATGGAGGAGGACGAAGCCCTGGACGGGGGCATAGTCCGAGGCGAGCAGCGCATCCAGCGCGTAGGAGGCGACGCCGGGCCAGGAGAACACCTTCTCCACCAGCACGTTGGCGCCGAGCATGGTCGAGAACACGATGCCGATGATCGTCAGCAACCGGCAGGAGGCGCGTTTGCGCAAGGCATAGACCAGCACCACGCGCCGGCCGGAGAGGCCGAGGGCGCGCCCGGTCCGGACGTAATCCGAGGAAAGGACCGCGAGCATCGAGGCGCGGGTCATGCGCGCGAGCGGGGCGAGGACGAACAGCGCCATCGTCAGGGCCGGCAGACAAAGCTGCGCCACCACCGCGCGGAAGGTCTCGAGGTCCCACGCGAGCAGAGTGTCGATGGTCAGGAAGCCCGGTGACGGTCGCCGGAGCCGACGCGAAGGACGTCGAGACGGCCCGTCGGGTCAGGCGCGAGACCGAGCAGGTAGTAGAATGCGTAAATCAGCAGCAGCCCGGAGACGAAGGTCGGCACGCAGACGCCGAGGGAGCAGACGAAGCGCACGGTGTGGTCGATCACGGGATCCGGGCTTGAGCGCGGCGAGGATGCCGAGGGGAAGCGCGGCGAAGAGGGCGATCAGCAGGGCGGAGACGGTGAGCTCGAGGCGACGCGGGGCAGCCTCGTCTTCAAATCTTCCAGGACGGGCTGACCGGTCGTGAGCGAGCGGCCGAGATTCCCCGTTCGCAATGTCGCGCAGATAGAGCACGAGCTGGACGGGGATCGGCTTGTCGAGGCCGAGCTGATGACGCAGTTCCTCGATCTCAGCCTTGCCGGCGTTGGGGCCGGAGGCGAAGAAGACGGCCGGGTCGCCGGGCAGCACGCGCATCAGGATGAAGGTGAAGACGACGACTCCGAGGAGTGCCGGGACCGACGAGACGAGCCGTGAGCCCGCGCGACGAAGGGTTCCGGCGAGCCAGCCGGGCCGCACCTCCTGACCGGCGAGGGCGTGTGCGCTCATGCAGTCTTCGCCCCCGCTCCGTCGACGGCCGGTCCCCGCACGCGGCTCACTTTCCGCCGGCTCAGATCGCGGTAATCCACTTGCCGATGGAACTGATAGACGTAACCGTCGACGCTCCGGCTGCATCACCGCGTCCTGGTTCGGCTGCCAGACGGGGATCTGCGGCATCTGATCGAAGAGGATCGCGTTCAGCTTCTTCGCCAAGACCTCGTACTTAGCGGGATCTCGTTCGAAGCGAGCCTCGTTGGCGATGGCGTTGATCTGCGGATCGTTGATCGACGAGTAGTTCCACCGCTGATCACCCGTATAGAAGTTGCGCAGGAAGTAATCGGTTTTCGGGAACCAAGCCACGATACCTTCGACGAAGAAGGGCAGCTTCTTTCTCGGAGATGAAGGTGGACATCTGGGCGTCCGGGTACTTTTGAATCTCGACCTTGATGCCGATCTTGCCAAGCGATTCGCGGATCAGCGCGGCCATCGGTTCGGCTGTCGCGGATTGTCCGAGGTTGAAGGCGAAGGTGGTCTCGAAGCCGTTCGGACATCCCGGCGTCGGCGAGATACTTCTTCGCCTTCTCGAGGTCCGTGGTCACGGGCTGAGGGATCGGGAAGTTGCCCGAGGGAGGACCGTCCTTCCAGGTGGCACCGAACAGTTTGGTGCCGCGGCCGAACATGGCGGCCTTGAACATGTCCTCGTAGGGCAGGGCGTAGGCGATGGCACGACGCACGTTCACGTCGTCGAAGGGCTTCATCTTCGTGTTCATCGCGACGAGCGTCATCGCGTTGTACTGCGGCGTCGAGATCACCTTGACCTTGGAACGGCCCTCAAGCGCCATCACGTCGTTGGCCTGAAGGTCGATGACGAGGTCCGCGTCTCCGCGTTCGACGAGGTTCGCCCGGGTGGCGGCTTCGGGGATCGTCTGCGCGATGATGCGCTTGAAGCCCGCGGGCTTCACGTCGGTGCGGCTCGTCCAGGCCTCGTTGCGACGGAGGATCGTCTGCTCGCCGGGTTTCCAGGTCTCGACGATGTAGGCGCCGCTCCCGGCCGTGTGCTCCTTGAGCCAAGCCTGCGCCCAGGGATCCTCGGGCGTCGCATGCGATTTCGCGACCTTCGCATTGAAGATCACGGGATAAAACGGTGGCCAGATTCGGCAGTGCCAGGCTGTCGGGCTTCGGCAGGGTCACCTGTACGGTGAGCGGGTCGATCACCTTGAACTGATCGGCACTCGTGAGCGAGCCGGTCAGGAGTTGCGGGCCGGCGAGGGACTTCGCCGTGACCGCTCGGTCGAGGGACCATTTCACGTCGTCCGCCGTGATCGGCGACCCATCCTGGAACTTGCCGTCCTTGCGCAGGTGGAAGGTGATTCGTCAGCCCGTCCGGGACTGACCTCGTAGCTCTCCGCCGCCTCGCCCTTGATGGTGTCGAGATCGAAGACCCATTTATCGCCGAGCTTCTTCTTCCCGAACGTCACGAGGCGGTCGTAGGTCGCGAGGGAGATCGCGAACGATTCGCGGGTGGCGCCGGGGGCCGTCGGATCCTGCGTGTTGATCGTGGCGCCGGTGACGTAGCGCAGCGTCTCGGCACGGCTCTGCGCCGACGCCGGATGAACGGCGCTCAGCGTGAGGACGCCTGCGAGGGCGGCGCCCGCGAGCAGGCGGCGTCGATCGAATCCCATGAACGCGTTCCTCACCACTCAGCCTCGTACTCGTGTTGCGGGCCAACGACAGAAAAGGCCGTCGTGCGTCCGGGAGCAAGCGCCGTACCAGCGCTGTGCACTGCGCTCGTTCAGTGCAGGACGGTGGCGCAGACCCACCACTCCGTCCGCGCCTTCGCGATGGTCCGGGCAACGGCCTCGGCCGTGGCCGCGCTGTCGAAGAGGCCGAAACAGGTCGCGCCGGAACCCGACATCCGGGCAAGGCGGCAGCCCGCGGCCTCCCTTAGCGCCGAGAGTACCTCGCCGACGACCGGAGCAACGGAGAGCGCCGGCGGCTCCAGATCGTTTCGGGCGTCGCGGAGCAACCGGACGAGGTCGCTTCTGTCCGGAGAGGCCTGGATCTGCGGGTGTACGTCGCCGGCGGAGTAGGCCTCCCCCGGCGAAAGACCCAGAGCCTTGAAGACCGGTGCGGTCGCGACCGGAACGCCGGGGTTGATCAGCACCGCGGGCAGGCGGGGCAGACCGAGCGGCGGACCGAGGGTTTTCACCGGCTCCGCCCATCATCCGGGCATGAGGTGCCAGGCAGACAGGCACGTCCGCCCCCGTCAGTCGCGCGGCCTCGATCAGGGCGGGATGGTCGGAGCCGAGATCATTCGCCTCCGCAAGGAGGCGCAGGGCCGCCGCGGCGTCCGACGATCCCCCGCCGACGCCTGCCGCCACGGGCAAGCGCTTGACGAGCCGGAACGCTCCCGTCCGCAGGCCCGAAACGTGCCGCTGCAGAGCCTGCGCGGCCCGGATCACGAGGTTGTCGTCGACCGGGCCCGCGGGACCCGCCGTGGGGCCGCTGACGCTCAGGGACAGAGCGCCCCCCGGATCGAGGAACAACGAATCGCCGACGCCGGCGAAGGCCACCAGGCTCTCGAGCAGGTGGTAACCGTCCTCCGAGCGCCGCCCTAGCACGTGAAGAGTGAGGTTGATCTTGGCGGGTGCGCGGGCGACGAGCGATGACACGGGTGATCTCTCCCGGCGATCCGCCGGGATCCGGCGGAGAAACGTTCGCGACTGCCTCGCGGGCAAATCGACGGGAGCGGCCCTACCGCATGCGGGCGGCCCCGAGAAGCGGGCGGAGGACTACCCGCCGGACTTCTTGTCGGCCGCGCCCGGCGGCTCCTCCGGCGCCGGGGCACCCTTCGGCATGGTCGGCTGCTCCACGGGCGCGGGAGCCGGCGTCGCGGCCGCACGGCGTCGGCCGGCTTCGCATCGGCGGTCGCCGCGGGCTTCTCCTCGGGCAGGCCGTCCTTCAACTTGGCGTTGATCTTCTCGAGGTCGTCCGGCTCGGGGTTCAGGTCCTTGGCGTGCTGCCACTGGAACTTGGCCTCGAGGCGACGACCGCTGCGCCAGTAGGCATCGCCGAGGTGATCGTTGATGGTCGGGTCGCCGGGCTTCAGCTCGATCGCCTTCTCGAGCTCCCGGGTCGCGTCGTCGTAGCGCCCGAGGCGATAGTAGGCCCAGCCGAGGCTGTCGATGATCATCCCGTCGCGGGGCGAGAGGTCAACCGCCTGCTTGAGCATGCGGAAGGCGTCGTCGATGTGGATGTTTTGGTCGACCCAGGAATAGGCGAGGTAGTTCAGGACCTGGGCCCGACCGCCGCTCTGGTTCTCCGGTACGAGGTCGAGGGCCTTCTTCAGGTCCGCCTCGGCCTTGTCCCACTGCTTGGCGCGCTCGTAGGCCGTGCCGCGGAAGTAGTAGAGCGTCCAGTAGCTGCGCGCCGCGTCCGGCGTGACGAGGTCGATCGCGCGGGTGTAGGTCTCCGCGGCCTCGGCGTACTTCTTGCGCGAGCGCTGGATGTTGCCGAGCGACGAGATCACGTCGATGTTGTCGGGATGAGCCTTCGCGACGGCGTCGAAGTGGCTCAGCGCCTCCTCGCCCTTGCCCATCTGCTCGAGATTGAGGCCGAGCTGGATGTCGGCGTTGAGCTTGAGCGGCGAGGTCGCGGGGATTCGGGCAAGCGCCTCGTTCGCCCGCTCCGGCATCTTCATGCGCTCAAGGGTGTCGGCCAGCGTCAGGAGCGCGAGGCTGTGCTCCGGATTGAGATGGAGCGCCAGGCGCAGGTAGACGACGGCGGGGAGCTCGTCCCCTTGCGTCGAGCCCGCCGAGCCGAGGCCGTAGAGCACCTCGGCCGCGCCGTCCTGCGCCGATGTGATCAGCGGGCTGAGCGGCTTGCCCGCACGCAGCTTGTCGAGGGCGTCGCGCACGATGGGGTGGCGGGGGACTTGCGCGTCGAAGTCGGTGTAGGCCGCGAGGGCGAGGTCGGGACGACCGGAGGCCGCTTCGAAGCGGCCGTAGGCATCGACGATCCGCAGCGTCGAGCGGTCGGCGTCGTACGCCGCCTTAAGCCGGCGCTCCGCCTCCACCTTGTCGCCGATCAGCGCCGCGATAAGACCGGCGTGATAGTCCCGGAAGACGTTGTAGTAGCGCTCGCCCTTGAGCTTGGAGATGGTGTCGAGGGCCTTCCGGCCGTCCCCCGCGCCGGCGTAGGCCCAAGCCGTGAGGAGCGTCGCCGTGAGATCTGCGGCGGCGCCGCGCCCACCCCTCGACAATGCCTGGCGCGCCTCGCCGTACTTCTTCGCCTTGATCTGCTTCACGCCGAGCGCGAGCTGGGCGAGACCGTTGCTGCTGTCCCGCGCGGCGATGCGCTCGGCGGCTCGGAAGGCCTCGTTCATCGAGCCGTCCGCAAGGAGAGCGACGAAGGAGCGTTCCTGGAGCTCGGTGTTGCGCGGGTCGCCCTTCACCGCCTCGCGGTAGAAGCTCGCGGCGGCCGCCGTGTCCCGGGAGGCCCCGGCGACGTAGGCGGAAAGGAAGTTGCCTTCGAGCGAGTCCGCGGGCTCGTAGGCCGGAGGGGGAGGCGCCTCGCGGTTCTGGGGCAGCCGGGCCGCGAGCGACGGCGTCACCAGCGCGCTCGAGAGCAGCAGGGCGAGCGCGCCGAGGGCACGCGCGCGTTTCACGACGAGGCATCCGACATCGGCACGAAGCGTGACCTTCCCCACATGCGGTCCGGGGCGCACCAGGGTTGCGCCGAAGCGCCGGACCATGGACCGATCACATCGGAGCGACAAGGCGAAAGGATGACGCGCGCCGAGGCCGAGCCCGGCGCGCTCCTCGATCAGAGGTTGGTGTAGTTCGGTCCTCCCGGCCCCTCGGGCGTGACCCAGTTGATGTTCTGGGTCGGGTCCTTGATGTCGCAGGTCTTGCAGTGGACGCAGTTCTGCGCGTTGATCTGGTAGCGCACGTCCGCGCCGTCCTCGATCCACTCGTAGACGCCGGCCGGGCAGTACCGGGCGGAGGGCCCGCCGAAGACGTCGTGCTCGGAGCGGCGCTGCAGCTCAATGTCCTTCACCTGGAGGTGGACCGGCTGGTCCTCCTCGTGGTTCGTGTTGGACAGGTAGACCGACGACAGCCGGTCGAACGTCAACACGCCATCGGGCTTGGGATAGACGATCGGCTTCACGTCCTTGACGGGCTTGAGCGTCTGGTAGTCCGGCTTGGCCGTGCGCGAGCGTCCCGAAGAGCGAGAGCCCGGCGAGTTCGTTGAGCCACATGTCGAGGCCGCCGAGCCCGACGCCGACGAGCGTCCCGTAGCGCGACCACAAGGGCTTCACGTTGCGCACGCGCTTGAGATCGTAGCCGATCGCGCTGCCGCGCCATGCCTCCTCGTAGGAGGCGACCTCGTCGTTCGAGCGCCCGGCCTGAAGGGCGGCGAAGAGATGGTCGGCGCAGAGCATGCCGGAGATGACGGCGTTGTGGGTGCCCTTGATCCGCGGCACGTTCAGGAAGCCCGCGGAGTCGCCGACGAGGCAGCCGCCGGGGAAGGTGAGCCGCGGCACCGACTGCCATCCGCCCTCCATGATCGCGCGCGCGCCGTAGCCGATGCGCTTGGCGCCCGCGAAGGTCTCGCGGATCATCGGGTGGGTCTTGAAGCGCTGGAACTCCTCGAAGGGCGAGAGCGTCGGGTTCTCGTAGTTGAGGTGCGTGACGAACCCGACCGAGACGAGGTTGTCGTCGAAGTGGTAGAGCCAGGAGCCGCCGCCCGCCTTGTTCGGAAGCGGCCAGCCCATGGTGTGCTGCACGAGGCCCGGCCGGAAGGTTGCATCCGGCACCTGCCAGAGTTCCTTGACGCCGAGGCCGTACTTCTGGTGATCGCTCGCGCTATTGAGCTTGAAGCGGTCGATCAGCGTCTTGGTCAGCGATCCGCGGGCGCCCTCCGCGAAGACGGTGTATCGGGCGCGCAGCTCCATGCCGCGGGTGTAATCGCCGCGTGGCTCGCCGTTACGCGCGATACCGAGATCGCCGGTGGCGACGCCGCGCACCTCACCCCCCTCGCCGTAGAGCACCTCCGCGGCAGGGAAGCCGGGATAGATCTCGACGCCGATCTCCTCCGCCTTGCGCCCGAGGTATTTCGCGACGTTCGAGAGCGAGCCGACGAAGTTCCCGTGGTTCGACATCAGCTTGGGGAAAGCGATGTTCGGCATCCTCACCCCACCCGCGGGGCCGAGGAACATGAACTCGTCCTTGACGACTTCGGTCTTGAGCGGGCGGTCGGCGTCCGTGCGCCACTCCGGCAGCAGGCGGTCGAGCCCGGAGGGATCGATGACGGCGCCCGAGAGGATGTGCGCCCCGATCTCGGATCCCTTCTCCACCACTACGACGGAGATGTCGGCGCCGGCCTCCGCGGCCGCCTGCTTGAGCCGGATCGCGGCGGCGAGCCCAGCCGGCCCGGCGCCCACGATCACCACGTCGAATTCCATCGCCTCGCGTTCCGGCAACTCCATCACGGTCTCCCTGCGCTCCTCACCGGCGCCATGCATCACGGCGCCCCCCGTCGTCGGCGGGTCTATCCATCAATTATTCTCAAGAGAAGCTGTGCCGAACGCATGCCGCGACGCAACAGCGCTGTCCGGGTCGACGTCCGGTCCACCTCCCTGTTGTCCACAGTTAGTAACCGGCCCATATCGTCTTGGCGATGAACGACTCTCCCGATCCACGCGACCTCCTGTCCTACTTCGACTTCCACGTCGAGGCGGGGGTGGATGCCGTGCTGGACGAGGTGCCGCACGACCGCTTCGCGGAAGCGCAGGCCCAGAGGGCCGAAAGGGCGACGCCGAGGGAAGAGCCGGCGCCGCAGGCGCCTCCGCAGCGTCCGCTCCCTCGTGCCGAAACCGGCCCGCGCGCCAACCGCGCAGACCTTCGGCCGCGCGGCGGGCCGCAACCGCCGGACGCCGCCGCCGAGACGGCGAGGGAGCGGGCGCGGGGGGCGAAGACCCTCGACGAGCTCGAAGCCATCCTCGCGACCTTCGATGATTGCGGGCTCAAGTTCACGGCAAAGAACCTCGTCTTCGCCGATGGCAACCCCAAGGCTCGGGTGATGTTCGTCGGAGAAGCGCCCGGCGCGGAGGAGGATCGCGTCGGCAAGCCGTTCATGGGTCGCTCCGGCCAGCTCCTCGACCGCATGATGGCCACGATCGGCCTCGACCGATCGGCCGTGTACGTGGCGAACGTCGTGCCCTGGCGTCCGCCGGGAAACCGCAATCCGACGCCGCAGGAAATCTCGATCTGCCGGCCCTTCATCGAGCGCCAGGTCGAACTCGCCGACCCCGATCTTCTCGTCTGCCTCGGCGGCCCTGCGACCCAGACACTCACAGGCACCAGGGAAGGCATCCTGCGTGCCCGGGGCAGGTTCTACCCCTACCGCACCGGCCGCAGGGAAATCCGGGCGCTGGCAACGCTGCACCCCGCCTACCTCCTGCGCCAGCCACTCCAGAAGCGGCTGGCGTGGCGGGATTTCCGCGCCGCTGGAAGGCCGCGCTCGCGGAAGCCGGGCGGCGACGTGTAGACGGGGCCTCGGCCGGAACCGGCACGCAACCTCGGCATTACCGTCGACGCGAGCGAGGTCGGCCGCTGCGATTCGGCACGGGACGGGAAGGGCGGACGCGAGATGCGCTGGGAAGATTTTCGCACCTCCGACAACGTCGAGGACCGCCGCGGCGAGGGGGGGGGTGGCGGCGGCTTCGGCTTTCCGGGCGGCGGTGCGGGCGGCCTCGGCATCGGCACCATCGTGATCCTGTGCATCATCGGCTGGGTCACGGGAATCAATCCGGCAATCCTCATCGGCGGCGCCGAGACGCTGAACCGCCAGCGCTCGCCCTCCTACGAGCAGTCGGACGACCGGTCGCAGGCGCCGCAACGGCGCACCGGCGCCCCCTCCGACCAGACCGGCAAGTTCGCCGCCGCCATCCTCGGCAACACCGAGGACGTGTGGAGCCAGGTGCTGCCGAACCAGACCGGGCGGCAATACACCCCGACCACGATGGTGCTCTATACCGGCGGGACGCGGTCGGGATGCGGCATGGCCCAGGCCGCGATGGGGCCTTTCTACTGCCCCCTCGACAAGAAGGTGTACCTCGACACCTCCTTCTTCAACGAGATGCGCCAGAAGTTCCGGGTGGGCGGCGACCTCGCCTACGCCTACGTGATCGCCCACGAGGTGGGTCATCACGTGCAGGACATCCTCGGCATCCTCAACCAAGGTGCAGGCCCCGCCAGCAGCAGGTCGGCAAGGCGGAATCGAACCAGCTCTCCGTGCGCATCGAGCTGATGGCCGATTGTCTTGCCGGCGTCTGGGCTAAGAACTCCGACGAGAAGTATCCCACGCGATCGAGCAGTGGCGACGTCGAGCAGGCGATCGCGGGGCCGCTACAGCGATCGGTGACGACAAGCTGCAGAAGCAGAGCCAGGGCTACGTCGTGCCCGATTCCTTCACCCACGGATCGTCCGAGCAGCGGGTGCGCTGGTTCATGAACGGGTTCAAGAGCGGCCAGACGCAATCCTGCGACACCTTCCGGGCCTCGCGTCTCTGACGATGGCTGGGCTCGACCCTCGACCGGCAGTTCGTCCCGCTCGCCATCGCGGTGCTCACCGTCTCCGACACCCGGACGGCAGCGGACGACCGGTCGGGCGACACCCTCGTCCAGCGGATCGAGAATGCGGGGCAACCGGGTGGCGAACCGCGGCATCGTTCCCGACGATGTCGCCGCGATCCGTGATCGCGTGCGAGGCTGGATCGCCGATCCAAACATCGACGTCGTGATCACCACCGGGGGAACGGGGTTCACCGGCCGCGACGTCACGCCGGAGGCCCTCGAACCCCTGTTCGAGAAGCGGATGGACGGCTTCTCGGCCGTGTTCCACCGCATCTCCTACGACAAGATCGGCGTGTCGACGATCCAGTCGCGCGCCACCGCAGGCGTTGCTGGGGCCACTTACGTCTTCGTTCTCCCTGGGTCGCCCGGCGCCTGCAAGGACGCCTGGGACGGGATCCTCGCTGCGCAGCTCGACTACCGCCACCGCCCCCTGCAATTTCGTCGAGATCATGCCGCGGCTGGACGAGCATCTGAAGCGCGGCTAAGCCGAAGTCTTCAGCCGCGCCCGATGGTGACGGCGAGCGGCCTGACCGGCATTCGCCGCGGCAGAGCCGCCCCGGCGACGAGGGCGTCCCGACGCACGAGGTCGCCCGCACGCACGGTGCGCGTGCCCGGCGAGGGCGTCGAACGCGCGTGAGGAGACGCTCGCGCAAGGGCGCATGCGGCCGTCTTGAGGCGCGCCAGCGTGACGGCCGGGCCCCGCCAAGGCCGCGAACCGGTCCGCGCTCCGGATCCAGCCGTCCGCCGGGACGTCGCCCGCTTCGAGACACAGACACCAGTCGCGCCGCGCCCGCGCCGCCCCGATCGCCCAGGGATGCGCGCCGGCTCCGCGCACGAAGGTCGCGCCGGTGGCGTCGACCACCCGCGCGACGTCGTTCGTCTCGACGGGCGCGACGATGACGGCGTCGCCGATCACGCCGGCGGCGACGCCCCCGACGAGGGTGGCGAGGGTATCCGCGAGCGCCTCGATGGCACCCGGCCGATCCGGCGCCGCAAGGCGGATGATGGGCGCTGATCATCCGACCGCCTTAGCGCGCCCTCGTCGCGCCCGTCACGCATCCACAGCTCCGTTTGCTAATGTTCCTGATTTGTTCTTAAGTTGGAGCGTCGCAAGCAGAGGCCCCCATGTCCCGATCAAACCGATCACCGTGCCGGGATGCCGCGGAGGCGAGGTTCAGGGCGGCGACGGGCACGCGAACGGCTCGATGCGAGCGCAATCGAGGCGGAGGGGCGACGCGGCCGGGGCGCGACCGCCAATCCCGACGGCCGCTTCGAGGCGACCCGGCGCGAGGCTTTCGACGATGGGATGGGAGAGCGAACCGGCATCCCCCCTGCGGACGGAGGTCATGGTCGAGCGCGCCCGCCACGATCCTGACGCGCAACGAGTCGCCCGACATCGGCTTCGACCGGTCGATCAAACCCCTACCGGGGTTGCGAGCACGGCTGCGTCTACTGCTTTGCACGGCCGACACACGCCTATCTCGGCCTTTCGCCGGGTCTCGATTTCGAGTCGAAGCTCTTTGCCAAGCCGAACGCGCCGGATCTCCTCGTCCGCGAACTGTCGTCGAAGGGCTACGCGCCCCGCACCGTCGCGCTCGGGACCGCCACCGATCCCTATCAGCCGATCGAGAAGCGTCCTGCGGATCACCAGGGGAATCCTCGATGTCCTCTCCCGCTTCCGGCACCCGGTCGGCATCGTCACGAAGTCGGACCTCGTCGTGCGGGATCTCGACATCCTCGCCCCGATGGCCGCTCGCGGGCTCGTCAAGGTGGCGGTCTCGGTGACGACGCTCGATCCCGCGCTCGCCCGGCTGATGGAGCCGCGCGCCCCTCATCCGGAGAAGCGGCTCTCAGCGATCGGCACGCTCGCCGAGGCCGGCGTGCCCGTCATGGTCCTCACCGCGCCCGTCATCCCGAGCCTGAACGATCACGAGATCGAGGCGCTGCTCGCGCGGGCGGCAGAGGCCGGCGCGCGGGAGGCGGGCTACGTGGCTGCTGCGGCTGCCGCACGAGCTCAAGGATCTCGTGCGGGACTGGTTCGCCGAGCATTATCCCGATCGCCTGCGCCGCGTCTTCGCGCATCTCGGCGACGCCCGCGGTGGCCGGCGACCTACGATCCCACCTGGGGCCGGCGGATGTCCGGGGAGGGACCCTACGCGGATCTCAATCGCACGGCGCTTCGCTGCCGCGCAGGCACGCCTCGGCTATGCTCCGAACCGCCTGAAGCTGCGCACCGACCTCTTCGCACCGCCCGACCGGGGACGCCAAGCTCACGCTCCTATAAGCCGTGGCGGGGTCACAGGGCCTGGAACATCACGGAGGGCGCCGACCTCGGTCATCCCAACGCGCAGCATATAGGTCTCGCCGGCCTGTCCTCGCCGCGTGCGGGTCTGATCTCCAACGCTCTCTCCCGACCTCCGGCGGCCGAGTTCAGGGCTTGGGAAGCCGGTCGATGCGGGTTGCGGAAACTCGTGCGGTGATGGGCGCTCGGCCCATGAAGCTGGAGCGCGGCGAGGTGCGCGCCAGTGCCGTAGCCGACGTTCCTCTCCCAGGCGTAGGGCGGGATGCCGGCGGCCGAGCGCGTGCATCAGGCGATCGCGCGTCACCTTGGCGATGATGGAAGCCGCCGCGATCTGCGGGACGAGCGCGTCGCCGCCGATCACCGCCTCGCAGGGGAGGGCGAGCCCAGGGGGCACGTCGCGGCCGTCGATCCGGACCGGGGCGATCACCGCGAGCTTCGCCACGGCCCGGCGCATGGCATCGAGGGTCGCCGCCCGCACGTTGATGCGGTCGATGAGCGCCCGGGAGCCGGCGGCGAAGGCCGTCCGCGCGCGTGGGCCAGGATGATCGGAGCCAGCGCCTCGCGGGTCCGGTGGTCGAGCTTCTTCGAATCGTCGAGGAGGCCGAGGGCCTGCTCCGGAAAGGCCGCCGGATCGAACCAGACGGCCGCGACGATGACGGGACCGCACAAGGCGCCGCGGCCCACCTCGTCGCAGCCGATCACGGCCGGATACTGTCCGGCGCGAGCGACAATCGAAGGGGCCGCGCCGAAGAACTTGCCGTGGTGGTGCCACCATCTTGAGGTTATGGCTGTCTTAACGCCACCATGCGATCCAAGCAGGGCTGCAGAACGCCCACCTGGCTCAATCAGAACGCCAAGGTGTGGTTTGAGGAAGCATCGCCGCCCCCGAACGGATTCCGTCAGCGACATGGCCGCCCCCGCCCGTCTCGCCTCGCCTGCGCTCGCCGCTCCGGCCGCCGAAGCGAAGCCCTATCTCGGCATCGGTCTCAAGGTTCTCTCGGCGCTTGCCTTCACATTGATGTCGGCGGGGATCAAGGGGCTCAGCGACCGCTTCCCGGTCGGCGAGATCGTGTTCTTCCGTTCGACCTTCGCCATCGTGCCCTTGCTCGTCTGGCAACGCTGGCAGGGTGATCTCCTCGCCTCGATCAGGACCTCGAACCTGCGCGGGCACCTCCTTCGCGGCATCATCGGAAGCTGCGGGATGTTCGCGGGCTTCGCCGCGCTCTCCTTCCTGCCGCTCTCCGATTCGATCGCGATCGGCTACGCCTCGCCTCTCATGGTCGTGGTTCTCGCGGCCCTCATCCTGAAGGAGCGCGTGCGCGGCTATCGCTGGACGGCGGTGGTCGTCGGGTTCCTCGGCGTCCTCATCATGCTGATGCCGCATCTGAACATGCGCCTCTTCGCCGCGACGGGCAGGGCATCGGCGCCTGCTTCGCGCTGCTCGCCGCCTGCTGCTCGGCCTGCGCCACCAATCCAGGTGCGGCGCTTGACGGGCACGGAGCCCGTCGGCGCCATCGTGCTCTACTTCTCGCTGCTCACGACGGCGCTCCGGCCTCTCCTCCATCGTGCTCGGCTGGCGCGTGCCGAGCCCGGGGGAGTTCGGTGCATTCGTCATCATCGGCATCCTCGGGCGGCATCGGGCAGATCCTGCTGACGCAGAGCTAACCTTTCGGCGACGCGTCTCTGGTCGCCCCGTTCGAGTACACGACCATGATCTGGTCGCTGCTCATCGGCTGGTTCGTCTTTGGGCAGTTGCCCCAGGCGGCGGTCGCCGTGGGTGGCCTGATCGTGGCGGCGGCCGGCATCTTCGTGGTGTGGCGCGAGCGGCAACTCGGCCTCGTGCGATCCAAGGGCGTCGAAGCCGGGGGCACAGCGCGCGGGCTGAGCGCGGAACTCGTTTCCCCATAGCTTGCATGAACCGAGCGGGGCCCTTACGTGTCCCCGCATGAACGCTCAGGATCTCGAACGCTCTCGCGGCGTGGCTCACCCAGGCCGGCCTTTCGGGCGTCAGCGACGCTGCGATCCATGCCGGCTTCTGCGAGCGGCTCGCCGCATTGGGAATACCCATCGCCCGCTCGCACGCGCTCATCGACACGCTGCTTCCCGTTTACGAGGGCCACGTTTTCCAATGGAAGCGCGGGGCCCGGCGGTCGCTGCGCATCCCCTACGGCCGCGCGGGCGGCGAGCACGGCGGCTACGACGTCGAGAGGTGGGAGACGAGCCCCTTTGCGCATTGCCTGCGCACGGGGGAGGACTCCCTTCGCCTCGTCGTGGACGCGGAGACGGGGGAGCGCTTCAGCCTGATCCGCGACCTCATCGAGCAGGGGATGACCGAGCACTGCTCCCTCGTCCACCGCTTCGGCAGCGATGGCTTCCTCGGCGCGATGGATTGTTTCTACGCATCCTTCACCACGGATCGGGCCGGCGGCTTCAGCGATGAGGAGGTCGCAGTCCTGCGCCGTCTCTCGCCGCTCCTCGGGCTGGCGGTGAAGGCCGTGTCCCTGGCCGGTGTCGCGGAGACCCTCGTCGGCACCTATCTCGGTCGGGACGCCGGACGCCGCGTCCTCTCCGGGCGCATCGAGCGCGGGGTGGCCGATCGGATCGAGGCCGTACTCTGGTTCAGCGATCTGCGCGGGTTCACCCGGATCACCGACACGGCGCCGGACGCGGTCATCCCGCTCCTCAACTACTATGCCGACGTCGTCGTCACGGCGATCGAGGAGCGCGGCGGCGACGTGCTCAAGCTGATCGGCGACGGCGTGCTCGCGATCTTCCTCCGCTCCGCCGATGCCTGCGCCGAAGCCTGCGACACGGCGCTGGCCGCCGCCAAGGCCGTCCCATCGCGGAGAGTGGCGCATGCCTCAAACGTCCAGACGGTCCGGCGGAAGGGGGCGCCGATCTCCGAAACTCTACCTTCGGCCTGCACCGCGGCGAGGTCCCCTTCTACGGCAATATCGGCAGTCGCGACCGGCTCGACTTCACCGTCGTCCACGGGGCCTGCGGCGGTGGAACGAGGTGAGCCGCATCCCGCCACCCTGTGCACGCCTCCGTCGACCAGCCGCAGCTGCTCCTCTCCACCTTGCCTTACGTGGCGAGCCTCGGCGAAACGCATTCGGCCCCAACCTCGACCTCGGTCGGTTCGTTACGACCACCTGCGCGGGGTGGCGCAGTCCAGCAGGAAACTCTTCCTTCACCAGTCGATCGCGAGATGCCCAGGGCACTGTGGACTGAGGTCGCGGCCTCCCCGTATTGTCCGGCCGCCGGCGGGACCGGCCCCGGCGAGGAGACAGGTTGATGGCAGGTACGGGCAGCGAGCGAGGGCGGCGCGGGGGGGGATGCGAGCCGGCTCCGCCTGTCGGAACTCGTGCTCAGGCGCTCTTATAACGTTCCTCGCTCGACACGCGGCGGTTCTCGGGAGAGACGACTATCCCGACTCCTGACTCTCGCCGCCATTTCGTCCCGGGCCGCCGCCCCATCAGAGGATCGGTATATGCCTTGGGGAGGAGGCCCTTGGGGGTCGGGGGGGGGGTGGGGCGGGGGCGGTTGCAACCCTTCTTCCAGGAGCGGGAGAGGGAGAAGAGGTGATCGCGGACGCCAGGCCGCGGCCCAGGGGGGGGGGGGGGCCCAGCGGGGTACGGGGCGGGTAGCGCATCCTCGGGGAAGATACCCTGGAAGGGCACCGGAGTTCCTCTCCTCGTACAACGATCAGGGGTCGACATCCGCTCTCGCTGCCGGAGACGGGACGGCCGTGCATCTCGGGCAGGTGGATTCTCGGGGGGGTGGGTCGGGGGGGGGGGGGCGGGCGGGGGGGCACCGGACGGACGCCTGCCGCCTCCTCGCTCCCGGCGCGATTATCGGGATTCACCAATCAAGACAGCGAACCAAGCGGACGCGCTCTACCGGCAGCCGTGTAGACTACGCCAGCATCGGCGGGGGTCTTCGCCACCACGAGCAGAAGACCAACCCCGAACCCGCCGGTCGGTCTCGACGGGCTCGGACGGATCGCCTTCCGGATCCGGCTGGCGCGGAGCGGCATGCCGTCGGCGGCCATCGCCGCCATCGACCCGAGTCGCGGCGCTGGCCCTTCGGGTGATCGGCGCCGGCGCGCGATGGCATCGCGGTCATCTCCGCGATTTTTCGGCCCCGGCGTGGTGTGCTCACGACGAGGCACGCAGGTCCTACGCGAGCATGCGGTCGTCAGGCCGCGGGCCGCGCGCGAATCTGCGCGACGTAGATCGTCTCGATCGCGACGCTGACAGCCGCATCGGGGCGCTGCGCATCATCCAGCGCGATCGCGCGCGATTCACCATCGCTCGATCGATCGCGCAGATTTCGCGCGTCTCACGCGATGCGGCCGGCTCGGTCGCGTCCAGAGGATGTCGGTACCTTCTGCGAATGACATTCTCGGATCCCTTAGGGGTCATACGGGCGCGGCGGGAGATCGTAGCTGAACGGCTCTGAGAACCGCCCATAGACTGAAACCCGCACGGCGTTGCAGCAGGCGATCCACGACCGGTGCCGCCCGGCCCGGTGTTCGCGTGACGCATGCGCGATCGGAATAGAGTCTGTCGCTCGGCGGACCGTCGCGCGCGGTCGGTGCGATCAAGGATTCGGCATGGTCCGACGCGCGCGCGCGAGATTGGCGATTCACAGCCGCCATCGACCGAGGAGATCTCGCGCCGCCTCGCACCGGCTTCGCTGCTTGGCCACCCATGCGTTTCTCGATCACGCGTGATGGTGGCGACGAGCGGCGAACAGGCTCACTCGCGAGCAGTGGGGCTTATGCGACCGTTCTAGCGGCGCTGCGCGATACGGCTGATCCCACTCGACGTCCACCCTCATCACGCCTCATTTTCCCAAGGCGGAGCCTTGCTCGACACCGCCATCGCAGCGCGATGAAGGAGAAGCGGCCGATCAATGGGCCGTCGCCCCTGCTCGGCCTACGGCTGCCGCAGCCGTTCTCGTGAAGGGCGGGCACGGCACGGGGACCAGAGAGCGTCGACCTCCTAGTGACGGCGGACGAAAGCCCTACGCTTGCCCGGCTCCACGAAATCGCCACCCGCAACACGCACGGGACCGGCTGGCACAGCTGTCCGCAGCCATCGCGGCGGGCCTTGCCCGCTGGGCTATCTCTCTCGGGCGTGAGGCGGTCTCTGCCGGCAAAGCCTACGTCTCCGCGGCCATCGCGGAGGCAGACGGCCTCGCGATCGGCTGAGGGCACGGAACCCGTCCATCACTTCCACGCGTGGTGGTCGCCAAAACCGTGGCGAGCTTGCGGAAAGCTCAGCCTAGGAACGAGTCCGCGGTTTTGATATCTGCGGACGATCGTTCGATGTGGCAGACGCGGCTGAAGGCTCAGAGCGTGGGCAGGGAGAGGGTTCCGCGATGGGCGTCGAGCTGTCGCGAGCAGGACGGCTGCGGGACCTCTCCGGCGGCGCGACACGTTACTCTCCAGGCCAGGGGCTCGGCAAGACGATCACAGCGGATGAGCTAGGAGTACAATCTCTCCCTGTCGGAACTCGCGCGAGCAAGTCGGGACCGTCGGCGAAATCGATCATCAGGCCAGATCGAGCGCCGCAACGCGAGTCGAACCCGACCCTCGCCAACCCATCTGGCCGCCTGAGCACAAGCCCCTCGGACGTCTCGATCGAGCGCGTGCTTCGCGCACGGGAGACGAGGAAGCCCTTCATGCGAAGAAGTCGGGCCGACACCCGATACAACGCCGATTCTCTTCTCAGAGGACGGCAAGGTGCGCCTCACCATCGTCGGCTTGGCATGCGAAGACGGTTTGGAGTGGCTGCAGTGGTACGACCCTCGCGGCGCGAGCCCGGCGGGTCTGCTCGACTCGGAGGCGCATCAGCCGCGGCTCGGTGGAGAGCCTGTCGGTGCGGGGAAAGGCGAGTTCGAGGTGGATGTTGGCCGGTACGATCCAGCGTGCCCGCGCCGGCGAGACCCTGCGCTACCGCTAGCGATCGCCCCCCACACGGTAACGCTGCCAACCGGTGAGGCGCCGGGGCGCGCGCGTCATGGTGGTGATCCTGAAGGCCGCCGTGATGGGAGTGGAGCGGCCGCGCTCCCAGCGGCCGGCGGAAAGACCCAGCGCACCATCTCGGCGAACACCTGGGACAGGGATCGGTCCGAGGGCGGGGGCGGCGACGGCGGCCTGCCACCGGACGGGATCGGCCCACGTCGCGGCGCGGATAGACCCGGGCGGCCGACCGGACACGAGGGCCGCTGTCCGTCGCGCCCGAGCCGGGACGGAGATCTCCACCACCGCCTCGCCCGTTCCGGATCTGACCTCGAATGGGACCGGATCTCGCTGATGAGCTGGGTAATCCGCCGCACCCCGGTCGCCCGGACGGCTGACCGAGCCGTTCGCTGGCCGCGTTCTCCTAGAGCTGCTCTGAACAGAGGCGGGTCTGGATCAGGCGGGGTAAAGACGGTCGGCCCCCAAGTTTGCCCGCAACCGTGGAAGGACAGGTCCGCCCCCGGCGTCCTTGACGATGATCCTGTCGGCCTCGAGCGACTGAACGAGCGCGGAACCGGGTTCGGACGACTTATCAAGACTGCGGGCGGGAGATGCCGGGCCCCGCGCCGATCCCGGCACCGCGGAGAGGTCGAACGTGGCGGGCGGCGCCGAGCTTCAGGCGCCGAGAGCCAGCACGCCGACGGCAGCGAGGGAGGCACGGGAAAAAATACGCATACTGGAACCCTGACCAGCGGACAGACGCACAACCGTAGCAAGAAGTGCTTCTTGGCAACGAACAACGGTCAAGATGGGGGTTCGCACCGGACCACCGACGCTTTCAGCGTCCGCCGTTGTATTCCGGCAACGATGGCTTGCCGCCGAAGATTCACCTGGGAGGGGATGCGCTCGATGGAGCGCACGGCGCGGCTGAGGTCGTTGAGCGTGCGCTGCCCGTCGGTGGAGAGCGCCTCGACCTCGCGCTTGCCGGAGCCGCTCAGGCGGCTGACGCTCGACGTTAGGATGGCGGTGCGCTTGTCGAGGTTCTCGGACATGGTGCGGAAGGCCTTGCCGGCCTCACGCACCGAGATCGCCGCCTCGCGGATCTCCTGGAAGGTGCTGCGGCCCTTGCTGGCCCGAAGCCGATCCGAGGAAGCCCTCTGCCCCCTGGAGCACGCCGTCGATGCGATCGGCCGAGCGGCCTGAGCTTCCCGGCGAGCTGGCGGGCATCGTGCACGCCGGCTTCGATGTCCGGGGCTCGCGGTCGCCAAGGCTCCGAAGAAGAAGCGCTCGGCATTGTCGATGAGCCGCCCGAGCTTTCTGGCCGTCCACCGCCTCTGACGAGCACGCTCAGCGCCGGGACCACTGTCGGCCAGCGTCTTCGAGAAGCTCTCGAACGTTGGTCAGGGTGGCGGGGTTGATCGCGCCCTCATTGGCGGAAGACGGACTCAATCTGAGCTTCTGCGATCAATTGTGTCGTCGGCGCGCTGCTGCGCGATGGTTGCGGGCGCTGGCGACGAGTTAATGGATGTCGGAGGAGTAGGGAAATCGGCGAAGATCGTCGGCATCGCCTCCCCCCCTTCGGTGTGCAAACGAGGGGCGGCGCTCCACGCCCTCGCCGCCTGGTGAGCGCGATGGGCCGCAACGCCCCGGGTGCATTGCGAAATCGAGGCGCGCCCGGGAGTCGGTTGCGCAGCGGCGTACGCGCGGGTGACCACGCTTCGGACCGGTCGCGCCTACGCGGCCGCAGGATCCTTGCGGCAGGAAGCTGGCACGCCCATGACTTCGCCGACGCGGATGGCCTGTTGAAGTCACGCTCGACCCGCGCGGCGACGAGACCGCCGAGACGGATACCGGAGGGAGGAAGACGATAGCGGACGGATTGGCGCGCCTGGTTGGAGGCCGCGCCTTTGGAGCCACCTGGACGAAGCCGAAGGCCGGCCCGCGATCACCCCGAGGGGTGAAGGCGCCGATTGAGTGGCATAGTTCGCGCGCGTTTCCATGCTGGGTCAGCCGATCGACGCGGAGGAAGGCGGCAGGCGCGACCGAGCGCGCCCGCTTGCCGTGAATGAAAGTAGGAGCGAAGCCAGGGATGATGATCGGAGGCGAGCATCGCCTCGATCGGGCCCGTCCGCGATGATCCGCCCGTCGCCGAGCGCCGCGACGCGGTCGCAGATGGCATAGAGGCTGTCGAGATCGTGCGTCACCATGAACACGGTGAGGCCGAGGGTGCGCTGGGAGGGTGGCGACGAGGTCGTCGAAACTCGCCGGCCCCGATGGGATCGAGGCCCGAGGGTCGGCTCGTCGAGGAAGAGGATCTCGGGATCGAGGGCGAGCGAGCGGGCGAGCGCGGGCCCGTTTGATCATGCCGCCCGAGAGTTCGGAGGGGAGCTTGTCCGCCGCGTCGGGCTTGAGGCCGACGAGCTCGATTCTTGAGCCGCGCGAAACTCGTCGAGGAGACGCTCGGAGAGCTTCAGGTGCTCGCGCATCGGCATCTGGATGTTCTGCTTCACGGTGAGCGAGGAGAAACAGGGCGCCCTGCTGGAAAGAGCACGCCCCAGCGCCGCTCCATCTCTGCCGGCGCTCCGCCACGTTTCAACCGGTCCACGTCCTCGCCGAACACCTCGATCAGCCCCGAGCGCTTCGGCACGAGGCCGAGGATTCGTGCGGGTGAGGGACCGACTTGCCCTGCCCGGAGGGTCCGACGAAAAACCCATGATCTCGCCGCGGGCGGATTGTCGAGGTCGAGCCCCTTCATGACGTGCTTGTCGCCGAAGCCCACCACGAGGTCGCGCACGCGGATCACCGCGTCAGGGTGCCGCGGGCCGGAAACGGGGAGGGGAGCGTCGACGGCGGGGAGCGAGCAAAGGGGGATCAGAAGTTGATGGCCGGCGAAGAAGACGGCGAAGAGTCCATCGAGAACGATAACATGAAGATAGACTTCACGACTGAGGCGGTGACGTGGCGGCCGAGGGACTCGGCCGAGGCCCTGCACCGCGAAGCCCTCGAGCGAGGCGATGAGGCCGATGATGAGCGCCAATGAAGGGCGCCTTGATCAACCCTACCGCGAAGTGTCGGAGCGACACCGCCGCCTGGAGGCGGGCGACGAAGGCTTCGGGCGTCATCCCGCCGTAGATCCAGGCGGTGAGCCCGCCACCGGCCAGCGGCGGGCGAGCATCGCGAGGGAAGGCGAGGAGCGGGAGCCCGATCACGAGGGCCGAGGATGCGCGGGACGATCAGGATCTCGATCGGATCGAGCCCCATCACGCGTAGCGCATCCACCTCTTCGCGCATGCGCATCGATCCGATCTCGGCGGTGAAGGCGGAGCCCGAGCCGGCCCGCCACCTTGATCGAGGTGAGGAGCACGGCGAGCTCGCGCAGGATCAGGATGCCGACGAGGTTTGACGACGAAGGTCGCCGCGCCGAAGCGCTGCAACTGGAAGATGCCCTGCTGGGCGACGATGCAGCCCACCAGGAACGAGATCAGCATGATGTTCGGCACGCCGCCGAAAGGCGATGTGCTCGAGCTGATTGACGAGGGCGGTGCCTCGGAAGGTGTGGGGCCTCAGCGCCACCCGGCCGCAGGCCGCGACCACCTCGCAGAGGAAGGCCATGCCACCGACCATGTCGCGGGCCGGCGCCGACGACGGTGCGGCCGACGTCCTCCAGGAAACCCGACGACGGCCGAGCCGCGGCGCGGAGGCGGGGCCGCGAAATCGCGGTAGGCGACCTCCTTCAGGAGGATCGCGTATTCCTCCCGAACACCGAAGGAAATCGACGTCGCGTCCGGCGGCGGGCGAGGGTCGTGGCGCGTGCGGTCGATGACCCCAGGCACCGAGCGTGTCGATGCGTTCGAGACCGGGACAGATCGATGCCGATCCGGTCTCGCGCGCTGACCTGCGCCCGCGAGTTCACGCGCCGCCCGTTCGACCGACGCGGCGCGGTCGGCAGTCCAGCGCCCGGACAGTCGCGCGAGCGCAGGCTTCCCGCCTGCTCCTCGAAGGCGACGGCGGCGTCGGACGACAGGCTCGCGTGGTCGGCCCGCAAGGATCCATCTCCCCGGAACTCTCGGCGCGCTGCAGAGGCGCGCGGTTCGATCGCAACCGGTGCCATTCGATTCTGTCAGCACGGCGGCGCTCGCCGGACCGCCTCGCGCATCCCCAGGGCGCAGGCAAGGCCGATGACCGAGAGGGGCGTCATCAAGAGCAGTCGTCGCCGCCGCCGCCGGCCCGGAAGGCCATCCCGCTGGCTATGGTCGCTGCCGCCGACGCGAGGGCGACGCAGGTGCCGAGCCAGCCCTTGCGCCGCCCCCCGCGCGTCCCGGCGCGCGAACCGCGCCACGGCGGCCATCGCTCCGAGTTGCGTCGCGCCGAAGGTGATGCCGTGAAGCATCTGGACGATGAGGATCGCGCCGGGCGCGTCACCGGCGAAGGGCAAGCGCCGGCCAACTGGACGAGACCGGCCCCGTTCCGAGGGCGAGGAGGACGACGGGATCGTCTCGCCAGCGGGGCAGGGCGCCGGCCGCGAGGAAGACGCCGATTTCCGCAACCACCCCGATGGCCCAGAAGACGCCGATCATCTCGCTCGATACGCCGAGCGAAACGCCAATGGATGCTGCCGAAGGCGTAGAGGGCCGCGTGGCTCGCCTGCCCCCATCGCCGCCGCCGCGATTGCGCGAGAGCGAGGGCCGCGCCTCGCCGGTCGGGGTTCGGGGACCGCGGTCCGCCGCGACACGCGGACCAGGGCGCGGAACCGACCGCCACGGGCAGCGCACAGCCCACCGCCGCGCCGCAGAGCGTCATGCCCGCGGAGAAAGCCCGAGCACGCCGTCGCCGTCGCTGCGCCCGCTCAGCCACCAACCCGCGAGAAGGCTCGCGGCCAGGAAGCTCACCGAACCGGGCGAGCCTGATCCGCGCATAGGCGAGGTGCGGAACCCGTCGCACGAGGTCGAGGGTGAGGTAGTCGGCGGTGGCGACGAGGGGGGCTTGCGCCACCGCGTTGACGGACGATCGCCAGCGCGAGGAGCGGCCAATGCTGCCCCGAGGAAGGGCAATGAGCGCGAAGGTAACGACCTGAACGAGGCTCGCGACAACGACGAGGACGCGTGCCGGGACGCCGCGATCGAGGGAGACCGGTCAGGGGCGCGGTGGCGAGGATCCGTACGAGGATCGGCAAGGCGAGCAGGGCGCCGACGAGGGCCAGGCCCGAGCCCGCGGCCATCGAGCCAGATCGGCAGGAAGGGGCAGCGAGATGCCCGTCACCGCGAAGGAAGAGCCGCGTAGAGGGCGGCAAAGAGCAAGCGATTCGCGCTCCGCAGGCCGGCGCTGATGTCAGCACTGTCGTAAGCAATCCTTAACGCGGATGGGACGATTAAGAACGTCGGTGTATCCGGCCGCACGCTCATCCTCGATCGCGCGGCCAGTCAGGGACGCGTAGCATGGCGAGTTCCCGGTCGCTTACCGCGATCAGCGAGGCGGACTACGGACGTCATCGAAGGCGCGGTGATGGAGACGGCGCGCGGGACGCTGGTTCCTGTCGGAGTACGCCCGCCGCAATCGCCACGCCGATACCTCGATGCTGCTCGATGCGATCGGCCCGCATCGAGAACGTCGTCTCGGCTGAGCGTCCGGCCGTGGGCATGGAGCGCCTCAAGGGCGACCTCATGGAGATGGCTCGCGCGATCGCCCGCACGAAGGTCGAGATCGCAGCGCTCAACGCACCGGACCAGGATCAGGGCCGGCTCGGGGCCGCCTCCCACGTCCTCGACAGCATCGTGCGTTCAGACCGAGGCAGGCGACCTCCGACATCCTCGAGGCCGCACGAGCAGATCCAGGAGACGGCCTGGGACGCTGCGGGAGAGCGGCGGAGGACGACCGGGCTCTGTGACGAGCTCGACCGCCGCGCGACCCAGATCTACACCGCGTGCTCGTTCCAGGACCTGACGAGGCCCAGCGCACCGGGGCCGCATCGTCGCGACGATGCGCTAACCTCGAGACGCGCCTCGCCGCGATGATCGAGATCTGGGGCGACGATGACGCCGGCGTGACGCCCGAGGCGGTCGCTCCGGTCGCGGCTTCAGACCTGTCGCAGAGCGACATCGACCTCGTGATCAACACGGGCACGGAGCCACGCGGACGTCGAGCCCCTCGTCAAGGCGAGGCCGTTCATGTCCGAGGGGACGGACGAGGACGACGTGGTGTTCGCCGACGCGGCGAACGAAGCGACGGAGGGCGGCCGTCGTCGAGATCGAGGACGCGGATTTCGAAAGCGCCGTATTCTCAGGATTTACGGACGCCCAGGGCGATGCCGGCGAGGATGAAGGATTTGCCGCCGAGAGCGAACCCTACGTCATCGACGATCTTCCCGTCGCCGCGCTGCCGGCCTCGCGGCCTGAGCGGCTTCGTGACGGCCATGCCCGCGGCGATTGCCCCTCGCGACGGCCTTCGGACGATCTCGATCTGCTAAGCGTCGAGGAGAAGCTCAAGCGATTCACCTAAATCAGGACGCCTCCCCTGTTCCGCGGCCGGGCATCCTCTATAACGTCCTCCCACAAGAACGCCGGACGTGAATCACGGCGTGCCCCTGGGAGGATCCTCGTGGCGTTTCGTCCTGCCGTCGCGCTCGCCGTCCTGACACTACTGGGATGGTCTGGTGCCGCCTCCGCTCAAGTCTCCGACGACGTCGTTCGCATCGGCGTGCTGACCGATCTCAGCGGACCCTATGCCGATTCCGGCGGAAAGGGGTCTGTCGCCGCCGCTCAGATGGCAGCGAAGGATTTCGGCGGATCCGTCCTTGGCAAGCCGATCGAGATCGTCTCCGCGGACCATCAGAACAAGCCCGACATCCGCCGCGAGCATCGCCCGGCGCTGGTACGACGTGGAGAAGGTCGATTGCCCATCGTCGATCTGCCCGTCACCGCCATCGCCTTCGCCGTGCAGAACGTGGCGAAGGAGAAATCCCGCACCGTGATGATCACGGCGGCGGCGACCTCCGACTTCACGGGCGAAGGCGTGCTCCCCCGTCAGCACCCACTGGGCGGAACGACACACACGCACTCACCGCCGGAACGGCCCGCGCGGTCATGGAGCGCGGTGGCAAGTCCTGGTACTTCATCACCGTCGACCATGCCTTCGGCAACGCCCTTCAGGCCGAGGCAGCGAAGATCGTGGGAAGCGGCCGGAGGCAAGGTGCTCGGCACCTCGCGCCACCCTATCGGCACCGCAGACTACTCCTCTTTCCTGCTCCAGGCGCAGGCCACGAACCCCGATGTGGTGGCGCTCGCGAGTGTCGGTGACGATTTCAGCAAGGCCGTGAAAACAGGCCCACGAATTCGGCCTCGGCACCGGCAAGCCGATCCTCACGGGATTTCTGACGTACATCACCGACATCAATGCTATCGGCCTTGATGTCGCACAGAACCTGACCTTCTCCTCCAGCTTCTACTGGGACCAGAACGACAAGGCGCCGCGCTTTCGCCAAGCGCTTCAAGGACCAGGTCGGCATCAATGCCGACGAAGAACCACGCCGCGATCTACACACCGCCGTGTTGCACTACCTCCAGGCCGTTCGCGAAGGCCGGCAGCACCGACGAGGCGGTGGCGGCCAACAAGGCCATGCGCACCATGCCCGTCGACTTCTTCGGCCGATCGGCCACGGTGCGCGCGGACGGGCGCGTCCTCTACGATCTCACCCTCTATCGGGTGAAGGCGCCGGCCGAGAGCAAGGGGCCGTGGGACTATTACGAGGCGATCCGCACGGTGCCGCAATCGGATAGCGTTCCTGCCGGATGAACCCGGCCCTTGCGAGAAATGATGGCCTCGGCGGAGACTGCCCACAGCTTCCGCTTCGATGCCCTCCCCGCTCGGCTTCATCGACGATCCCTATCCCGTCTACGCGGCCCTGCGCGAGCACGCCCCTGTCCACCGCTTCGCTCCGGACAAGGTGCTTCTCACGCGCTATGCCGACGTGGAGCGGGTCTACAAGGATCCCAGGACGTTCTCCTCGGACAAGACCATCGAATTCGGGGAGAAGTTCGGGAGACGCCCCCTGCGGGCGCACCACACCGCAAGCCTCGTCTTCAACGACCCGCCCGCCCACACGCGTGTCCGCCGGCTCATCGCGGGCGCCTTGACACCCCGCGCCGTCACGGCGCTTGAAACCCGGTGTCGTCGCTCTGGTCGACGGCCTGCTCGATCGGATGGAGCAGGCCGGCCGGACCGATCTGATCGCGGATTACGCCGCCGCCATTCCGGTCGCGGTGATCGGCAACCTCCTCGATATTCCCGAGGACGTGCGCGATCCGCTGCGCGACTGGTCGCTGGCGATCCTCGGCGCCTCGAGCCGTTTCCCCGACGCCGCCACGCTCGAGCGCGGCAACCGCGCCCGTCACCCGCCTTCCTCGACTACCTCGCCGCCTTGGTAGCGGCCCGGCGCCGCCATCCCGGCGATCCGGGAGCGCGACATTCTCACCCGGCTCATCCAGGGCGAGGCGAGCGGGTGAGCGTCTCTCGGAAACGGAACTCCTGCAGAAACTGCATCTTCCTCCTCAACGCCGGCCACGAGACCACCACGAACCTCATCGGCAACGGGGCTCCAGCTCCTGATTCGAGCATCCGCAGGCGAAGAATGCGCTTATCGCCGATCCCTCCCTCGCGAAGACGGCGATCGAGGAGATGCTGCGCTACGAGAGCTCAAACCAGCTCGGCAACCGCATGACCACGGTCGAGACCACGTTCGGCGGCGAGGACGCTCGCTCCGGGCACGCAGATCACGATCTGCATCGGGGCCGCCAATCGCGATCCGGCCCGCTTCGCGGATGCGGGACCGCTTCGACATCGCGCGGCATCCGAACCCGCACCTCGCCTTCGCCTCCGGCACATCCATCAATGCGCCGGCATGGGCGGTGGCCCGCCTCGAAGGGCGGGTCGCGGTGGAAACCGCTTCCTCGCCCGCTTTTCCCCGCTACGCGCCGGACGGACCGCCGATCCGAAGCCCTCGGATCCGATTCCGCTGGCTTCACGCAACTGCCCGTACGGCTCTGCCTGAGCAAAACGGCTCAGGCGAGGGGGGCGGCCCGGATCTTCGCCGCCTGCTCGGCGAGAAGCGCACCGTCCGCCATCGCGCCCGTGTGGGGACGAGAAGCGCCACGCCGTCATGCCGACGGCTGGATGTGGACATGGAGGTGGAAGACGACCTGCCCGCCGGCGGTCTCGTTGAACTGCTGCGATCGTGAGGCCGTCCGCGGCGAAAGGCCACCTTGGCGGCACGAGCCACGCGCTGGGACCGTGCGCATCCACCGCCGCGAGATCCGCGGGATCGGCGTCGAGGAGGCCGCGCGCGGGCCGCTTCGGGATGACGAGGCCGCTGAGTGGACCGTCCGCCCTCGGCATCATGATGTCCACTTGAAGGCAAGCGTTCTCGGCGTCCTCGTAGATCTTGTGTGCGGGGATCTCGCCGCGCAGGATCTTCGCGAAGACGTTTGCTGTCGTCGTAGGCGGGAGAGGTCGTCAATGATCAGGCGGGGCCGAACGGGTTTCGACGAGGCGGGCAAGGAGCGACGCGCCGATCGGGATGATCGTGTCGTCGAAGTCGTAGGCGGCGTTGTGGACCGCGGCCCCGGGGTTTCTGGCCCACCCATGACGTAGGCGCCCGGCACGGCGTTGAAGCATGTCCGCGAAGTCCTCGCTTCCCATCAGGGGCGGTGCGGCGTCGTTGATGCGAGCCTCCGCCGAAGATGTTCGAGGGACCGCCGCGCGGGCGGCCTCCGTCTGTTCCGGCGCGTTCACGAGGACGGAGAAGATGTCCTCGATGCCGACCTCGATCTCGACGTCGAAGGCCTTGGCCATGCCGGCGGCGAGCGCCCGCATGCGCTCCTGCGTCAGGCGCCGCAACCTCCGGATCGAAGGTGCGCATGGTGCCCGCCATGTGCACCTCGCCGGGAATGACGTTTACGCCGCGCCCCCGTGGGACCTGCGTGATCGAGACGACCGCAACGTCTTCTGGGGATCGACGTTGCGGCTGACGATGGTTTGCAGCGCCTGGCCGAGGGAGGAAGGCGACGATCATCGGATCGTTCGCCTTCTCGGGGCGGGCGCCGTGCGAGGCCGCGTCCCGTGATGCGGGATGTCGAAGAAGTCTGCCGCTCCGCCCATGGAGGGGGCCCGCGAGCGGATGCCGATGGTGCCGGGGGGTGCCGTCCGGCGAGTTGTTGGGATTGGGCGTAGATCTCGTCGCAGGGGAACCGCGGCCAAAGAGCCCGTCCGTTGAGCATCGCCCCGGGCGCCGCCGAGGCCTTCTTCGGCCGGCTGGAAGATGAACACCGCGGTGCCGTCTGTCGAACGTCCCGCGTCTCGGCGGAGGTTAGCGCGCCGGCGCCGAGGAGGGATTGGTCGTGTGCCCGTCATCATGGCCGCACGGCACGTGCATCGTACCCGGGCACGGTGGAACGGTTTTAGGGCAGGTTTCAGTCGTCGCTTCCGCTCGATCGGCCAGGGCCGTCCCATGTCGGCGACGCAGACCGATGCGTGCGCTCGGCTCGTGTCCGCGCCCCTTGAGCCACGCCGACGACGCCGGTGCGTTCCGATTTGCCCCCGGTGCACCTCTGATGATGCTCCCCAGGAGGCGAGCTTCTTCTCCGCCACGATGCCCGTGTCCTCACTCTCTCTGGAAGCCGATCTCGGGATGGGCGTGGAAGTGGCCCTATCGACCGTGAGATCTGCGGCATAGCCGTTGATCGCGGTGCGGTCGAGGAGGGTCCATGCGCCTGATCCGGTAAGGGAGGGGACTCGAGGAGTCGATCTTTTCGGACGAAAGCGGTCGCGTGTGGCAACGCGTGACTGGCGCGCATGGGCCCGCAACCGGCGCCGCTACTCGCACCCTCTTCCGTGCGCGCCTCACAGCTCCGCCTGAACGGGCATCGCCTCCGACAGTTCGGGGCGGGCGGCGGCTTGATAACATAACCCTGTTCGCGGCGGAGGGTAGTCCGCGATGGCGCGGCGGAGCGCCGGGTCCGCGATGTCGTGCGCCGAGCGGGTCAGCGTCGGCTTGTAGCCTCGCGCCCAGCTTGTGCTTTCCCCCCTGCGCCCCGGCCTCACACGCGAGCGAGGGCCGCGGCGGATCGCGAAGTCCGATGGCCGCCTGTATAGTAGCAGACCTCGAAATGAAGGAAGGGGTGGTCCTCGATGCCAGCCCAGTTTGCGTCCCGTTAGAGGGTGCGATCACCCGAGGAAGTTGATCGATATCACATCCGGTTGCGACGTTAGCGCCCGTCGCGGCGGGCCATGACGAGGGAGGATGCGCTCCGGCCATGCGCTCGCCGGACGAGGGAGAAGAACCGGACGGGTTGTGAGGTAAGGGCCGGCCCCACTTCCCTCGAAGCCCGTTTTGTCCATGTAGAACTTGAAGAATGCGTCCCAGTGCGCCTCCGTGATGTCGCGTCCGGTGAGGCAGTCGACCGGCGAGTATCCGTTCGCGAGGGCGTCCCTGCGCCTCACGAACGAATCGTCTTGCGCTTAGCGCGAGGCGAGGGCGGCGGCGAGGAAATCCTCGAAGGTGGCGTAGCCCTCCCGTTCTCACCCAGTGAGAAACTTGCCTGGTCGCGAGCGCGCTTGCAGGAAGCCTTGGGGCGCCGGCGCGGTCCCACTCGAGCTCTGTGTTGCGCATGAAGGTGACGTGGATCGAGGACGCCTTCGTCTGCGACCGCAGCGCCCGCAAGCCGGCCGATCAAACCTTGCGTGGAACAGTGGCGGAGTCCCGGCCGGGGGCGATGAAGGAAAGCGCGGCAGGTGGCGGGGGTGTGAAACGGCACGCTCCACCTGGAGGCTTCGGATAGTAGTCGCCGCCAGCACGCCTCGTAGGCGTCCGCCCAGGCGTGATCGAACACGTACTCGCCCTGGGAATGGGTCTTGAGATAGCAGGGCACCATCCCGGCCTGGCGACCCGACGCGTCCTCGAGGACGATGTGGAGAGGCAGCCATCCCGCCCGTTCGCCGACGCAACCGGAATCCTCCAGCGACGAGAGGAACGCGTGCGAGAGGAAGGGATCGCGCGTTTCGATGGCGTCGCCCCGGGTCTCGGCCGAGGTGGCACAGGCATCCCATTCCTCGGGACTGATTCCGGAAAGGCCGGTGGCGATCCGCGCCCGCCACTCCGCCTCCACCGCTTTGCCGACCGTCCTGCGTCATCCGCTGGAAGGTAGCCGCCCAGCGCGTGGCAGCAAGCGCGGCACCGCAGCGCGGCGCCGACGCATCAGGGGGCGATGCCTTCGAAGACCATCTGGTTCGGCGTGGGCATCGGCCTTCGCCCGGGCCTCGGGATCGCGCACCGTCCAGGCCATCACGGGCATGCCGCCGAGGAGGCGCGCGAGATTACGTCTGGGCGCATGGCAGATCCGCCACAACGGAAGGAGAGGAAGTCCGGGCGGCTCTCGCCGAGATGGAGGAGCTCTGCGAGGCGGCGCCGGTCGGGCTCCGGGATCGTCGCCCATTCCGGCTGCTCGTAGTCGGCCTGCGCCACGATCCCGCGCGGGCGGTCCGGCGCAAGATCGGCAAGTGCCGTGACGATGGCGGGATCGAAGGATTTCAGCGCGAGAGGGACCGTCATAAGCCGCGGATTCGCCTCCGCGGTGCGCTCGGTGAGGACGCAGATCGCCTTCGAAGCGGCTCTTCACCTCGACCACGGAGCGGAACCCGTCCTGCGATGCGCGCGAGGAACTCGCGAAGCGTCGGGATACGCTGTCCGCTTCCCGCCACGGCGAGCATGCCGAGCTCCGCAGCCGAGACCTCACCCACCGGCGCGCTCGCCTCCGTCAGCCCGTCCGAGGGCCGTGGTCCGTGGAACACCATGGCCTCGCGGTCGGACGAGAGCTGCACGTCGCACTCGATCGCGAAGCCGCCAGCGATCGCGGCCTCCGCGGGCCCCGATCGTGTTTCTCCGGCCGCCCGGCCGCGCGGTCGTGAAGGCCGCGGTGGGCGATCGGCCGTTGCGGTCAACCAGTCGGGAGCGTTGCGCGCCATGGCGGTCACCGCACCTCGAACATGGCTTCGACTTCGACGGCCGCGCCGAAGGGCAACTCGGCGACGCCCACGGTGGAGCGCGCGTGGCGCCCGCGCTCGCCGAGCGCTTCGACCATGAGGTCCGAGGCGCCGTTCATCACGGCGGCGACGGTGGTGAAACCGGGGACGACGTTGATGAAGCCGCCGAGCCGAACGCAGGCCACGACCGCATCGTCGAGGTTGCCGACGGCCGCCTTGAGCTGTGCCAGGAGGTTGATCGCGCAGAGCCGCGCCGCCTCCTGGCCCACCTCCGTCGAGACGTCCCCGCCGAGCTTGCCCTTGTGCCAGTCGGCGAGCTTGCCATCCGCACCGAAGCAGAGCTGGCCGGAGATCACGACGAGGCTGCCGGTGCGCACGAACGGAACGTAGTTCGCGACGGGAACCGCAGCCTTGGGCAGGGTGACGCCGAGCGCGGCGAGGCGCTCCTCGGTGGTGCTCATGGGGTTCGACCTCGCTCGGGTGACTCCGGGGCCGGATCTGTGGCGCGCGACGCCGAAGGAGGCAAGCCCGACGGGGCGCGAAGGTAGCAGCGGACCGCGAAACATTGACACAAAGCCGCACTCTCCTACACTGTGCGCGCGCCGCCTCCCTTCGAAGGCGGCGCTTTGTTTTTCGGGCCCATCAAGACTGCCCATTCCGTCCGACGGAGACCGCCGTGACCTCGCCGCTTCTCGCGAACTACGCCCGCGCCAAGATCTCGTTCGAAAAGGGGGAGGGCGCTTGGCTCGTCGCGCGCGGAGGGGAGCGATATCTCGACTTCGCCGCCGGCATCGCGGTCAATGCGCTCGGGCACGCGCACCCGCACCTCGTCGCAGCGCTCACCGAGCAGGCGAACAAGGTCTGGCACACCTCGAACCTGTTCGAGATCCCCGAGGGCGAGCGCCTTGCGGCACGCCTGACTGAGGCGACGTTCGCGGACAGCGTGTTCTTCTGCAACTCGGGCGCCGAGGCGAACGAGGCCGCCATCAAGATGGCGCGCAAATACTTCGCCGCGCAGGGGGATACGGAACGCTTCCGCATCATCACGGTGGAGGGCGCCTTCCACGGCAGGACGCTCGGCACCATCGCCGCGGGCGGTCAGGCCAAATACCTCGAGGGCTTCGGACCGAAAGCCGAAGGCTTCGATCAGGTGCCTTTCGGCGACATGGACGCCCTCAAGGCGGCGCTGACGCCGGCAGCCCGCCCCGCGGTGATGCTCGAGCCCATCCAGGGCGAGAGCGGCATCCGCTCCTTCGACAACGAGATGCTGCGCGCCATCCGGGCGCTGTGCGACGAGCGCGGCGCCCTCCCTCATCCTCGACGAGGTGCAGTGCGGCCGTCGGCCGCACGGGCAAGCTCTTCGCCCAAGAGTGGAGCGGGATCACGCCCGACATCATGTCGATCGCCCAGGGCATCGGAGGGGGCTTTCCCCTGGGCGCCTGCCTCGCCCGCGCGGAGGTCGCGGCGCCGATGGTGCCCGGCACCCACGGCACCACCTTCGGCGGCAATCCGCTCGCCATGGCGGTGGGCAACGCCGTGCTCGACGTGGTGCTGGAGCCCGGCTTCCTCGACCACGTCAACCGGGCCGACTGTTCCTCGCCCAACGCCTCGCCGAGCTCAAGGACCGCCATCCCGGCGTGATCGCCGAAGTTCGTGGCCAGGGCCTGATGCGGGGCCTGCGCCTCAACGTGCCGAACGGCGAGTTCGCCGCCGCCGCCCGCGACAACCATCTCCTCGTGATCGCCGCCGGCGACAACGTCGTGCGCCTGCTGCCCCCGCTGATCGTGACGGAGGCGGACATCGCGGCGGCCTTCGACAAGCTCGACGCGGCCTGCGTCGACGTGGAGCAGGCCATGAAGGCTTCGGAAAAGCGGGAGGCCGCGGAATGACTTCCCCGACCCGGCACTTCCTCGACCTGACGGACTTCAGCGCCGCGGAGCTCCGCACGGTCCTCGATGCCAGCGCCGACCTCAAGCGCCACCGGCGCAAGGGTCAGCTCGCCGCCGACCGCCCGCTCGCGGGCAAGATGCTCGCGATGATTTTCGACAAGCCCTCGACGCGCACACGCGTGTCATTCGATGTCGCGATCCGCCAGCTCGGCGGCGAGACCCTGATGCTGACGGGCAAGGAAATGCAGCTCGGCCGCGGCGAGACCATCGCCGACACGGCCCGCGTGCTGTCGCGCTACGTCGACGCGATCATGATCCGCATCCTGGATCACGACATGATGCTGGAGCTCGCGGAGCACGCGGAGATCCCGGTCATCAACGGCCTCTCAAAGGGTCTCGCATCCCTGCCAGGTCATGGCCGACGTCATGACCTTCGAGGAGCACCGCGGTCCGAATTCGCGGGCGCACCGTGGCGTGGTCGGGGATGCGAACAACGTGCTCGCCTCCTGGGCGCACGCGGCAGCCCGCTTCGACTTCCGCCTCAACGTCGCGTCTCCCCCCGAACTGGCCCGTGCGGCCGGACCTGCTGGCCTGGGCGAAGGGGCAGGGTGCCGAGGTCAACGTCACCACCGATCCTTTCGAGGCGGTGGATGGGGCGGACGCGGTGGTGACCGACTGCTGGGTGTCGATGGGCGACGAGGACGAGGGCCGCCGGCACAACCTCCCTCATGCCCTACCAGGTCAACGCCAAGCTGATGGAACGCGGCCGGCAAGGACGCGATCTTCATGCACTGCCTCCCCGCGCACCGCGGCGAGGAGGTGACGGCCGATGTCATCGACGGTCCGCGCTCCGTCGTCTTCGACGAAGCGGAGAAACCGCCTTCACGCGCAGAAGGGCATCCTTGCATGGTGTCCTCGGAGCGGTAGCCTGAGCACCACGCAGCCGGTGCAGGGCCCTTCTGCGTGCATCGGAAGGTGAGCCGTCCTATATGGGATGGTGAAACACCCGTTCGATCCGCCGGCAATGCCAAGCCGGTCTAACCCATCGATGGGGTGGGGCCGGTGCTTCACCGTCGCGGATTGATCCCGATCCGCGCGGAGACATCATGAGCGCCGAGCACTCCTCCTTTTCCCTCGAGCGATCGCGAGGGCGCGGACGACGTCCATCCTGCCCTTTGCCGTCGAGCCGCTCGACGTGCGCGGGCGGATCGTGCGTCTCGGCCCTTCGATCGACACCATCCTGACGCGCCACGGGTATCCTGATCCCGTCGCCCGGGCGCTCGGCGAGGCGGCGGCGCTGACCGCGCTGCTCGGCTCGGCGCTCAAGCTCGAAGGCCGCTTCCAGCTCCAGACCAAGACGGACGGCGTCGTCGACATGCTGGTCGTCGATTTCGAGGCCCCCGATCGCCTTCGCGCCACCGCCCGCTTCGATGCGGACCGGCTCGCGGCGCTGCCGGCGGATCGGCGCACGCCGGGCGATCTCGTCGGCCACGGCTACCTCGCGATGACGATCGAGCAGGGCGGGGGCCGGCAACCGGTACCAGGGTGTGGTGCCCCTCGACGGACAGGGCTTCGAGGAGGCGGCGCACCAGTATTTCGCCCAGTCCGAGCAGATCCCCACCCTGGTGCGTCTGGCTGTGGCGGAGATGCTCGACCAGGGCCGCAACACGTATCGCGCCGGCGGGCTTCTGGTGCAGTTCCTGCCCCAGTCCCCGGATCGGGTGCGCGCCGCCGACCTTCCGCCGGGCGACATTCCCGAAGGGCAACGCGCTCCTCACGGGAGAGACCGCGGAGGACGATGCCTGGGTCGAAGCGCGCTCCCTCGTCGAGACCGCGGAGGACCACGAGCTCGTCGACCCGACCTTGTCGAGCGAGCGGCTGCTCTACCGGCTGTTCCACGAGCGCGGCGTACGCGTGTTCGAGACCCAGGGTGTCCACGAATCCTGCCGGTGCTCGCAGGATCGGGTCATGGCGATGATCGCGCGGTTCCTCCGATCAGGATCGCCGCGACATGGTGGGCGACGATGGACGGATCGGCGTGACCTGCGAGTTTCTGCTCCCGGCGCTACACCCTCGATCCCACCGAAGTGGAGGCGGCCGTGGCCGCCGCTCCGAAAAGCCTGAGCGGCCAGCTTTCCCTAGACGCCACTCGCGGATCAGCCGCCGCATGAAGGCATCGCCCGCGTTGAGCGCTTCGAGCGCGATGTACTCGTCCGGCTGGTGCGCTTGATCGATGGAGCCGGGACCACAGACGACGGTGGGCAAGCCCGCCTGTTGGAAGCGGCCGGCCTCGGTGGCGTAGGGCACGCTGATCGTTCCGTTGCGCCCCGCGACCCGCAGCGCGAGCCGCTCCGCGGGCCGAGCCGGGATCCGGGGCGGAGACCCGGTATCGAGACTTCCTCGATCGTCTCGATGCGTCCGTAGTCACCGTAGCGGTTCAGCCGCTCGCGGGTGACACGGGCGGCGGCCTCGTCCACGCGGCGGGGAAATCTCGGCGAGGTCGAGATCGGGGAGGCCGCGGAACTCCCAGTGGAAGGCACATTCCTTCGGGAGGATGTTTGCGCGCCGTCCCCCCGTGGATCGTGCCGACGTGGACGGTGGTGGCGGGAGGATCGAAGCGCCCGGAGCGTCTCCACGCCACGACCATGTCGTCGGCGATGCCATTGATGGCGGTGATCAGGTCGGCCGCCGCCATGACGGCGTTGGCACCGAGCGCCGGCTTCGAGGAAGTGCGCCTCGTAGCCGTGCACGATCGTGTGGAAGGTGACGATGCTCTTGTGCGCGTCCGCCACTTCGAGATCGGTCGGCTCGCCCACGATCACCGCGCCAGGACGCCGGAAGGTCGATCCCGAAGCGGGCGATGGTGTCGGCGACACCGAGGCAGTCGAGCTCCTCGTCGTAGGAGAGGAGGATGTGGATCGGCCGCACCAAGTCGGCGGCGAGGAAGGCGGGGACGGCCGCGAGGGCGCTCGCCGCGAACCCCTTCATGTCGACGGCCCCGCGCCCGTAGACCCGGCCGTCGGCGACGCGCAGGGTGAAGGATCGGTCCGTCCAGGCCTGGCCCGGTCACCGGAACGGTGTCGGTATGGCCGGAGAGGACGACGCCGCCGTCGATCAATCGGCCCGATGGTGGCGAAGAGTGCCGCCTTGTCGCCGGTCGGCGTTCGGCACCCGCACGAAGGGCACGCCCCAGCCTTCGAGATAGTTCCGCCACGAAGTCGATGAGCGCGAGGTTCGAGCGGTCGCTCGTCGTGTCGAAGGAGAACGAGGCGCTCGAGCAGGTCGAGGCTGGTGAGGGTCCGTCCCGACCCGGCTCAATGCAGCACCCGCCGGCTCTGCGGCGCGTCGAGGGAGAAGGCGGGAATCTGGGCCTCGAAGCTCTCGCCAGCGGCCGTCGCCATGGTGTAGCTGCCCTCCATGGTGCCGCCCGGGGTCGAGAGCGGGCAGCCGCTCGTGTAGCTGAAGGACTCGCCCGGGCCGAGGACGGGCTGCTTGCCGACCACGCCCGCGCCGCGCACCTCCTGCAGGGCGCCCCGGCCGTCGATGATGCGCCAGTGGCGCGAGCGCAGCTGCACCTGCTCCTCGCCGTTGTTCACGATCTCGACCGTGTAGGCGAAGAAATACTGATTGTCCCCGGGCGAGGATTCCTCCTCCACGAAGCGCGGACGTCACGCTGACGCTGATGCCCCGGGTCTCGGCCTTGTACATGACGCAAGCTCCGCACGCGCCGCCCATCACCGGGCCCCCACCCGGGCCCCGGAGACAGTCGCGCCGGGCCGTGGTACGGCCCGGGCAGCGCCGTCGTCAATCGTCGGGCTTTACGCTGGTGAAGACGGTGAAGTGATGGGGCGCGCGCCGCAGGTGACGAGGGAAACGGCTGCTGCGAGCGGGCATGCGGACGCGCCGCGACGGATCCGCCTCGCCCCATCCCCTGGGCCTCGCGATCGCTGCCGTCGGGCGCCGTGGGCTTCGGCCTCGCCAACCCGGGGACGAACCGGCCCGCCGCGGCGGTCCTCTTGATGGTCTGCGTGCTCTGCATCCTCCTCGGGCCGCACCCTCCGCGAAGCAATGGTCTCTGGTCGCGCCGGCCGTGGCCCGACGGATGCGCGGCTTCCACGAGGCCGCCGGCCTCGCCGAGTTGATCGAGGCCTCGCCTTCATCCTCGTGGCCGGCCTGCGCCCCTCTCTCTTCCCCCTCGCCACCTCGATCCTTTCGGGCCTGCTTGCGATGGGCGCCATCGCCCGCTGGTCCCTCGGCGTGACCATGACGGTCGCCCTGGACAGGCAGCGCGATCCCGATCAGGAATGAACGACGCCGCCATGACCGCCTCTCCGCCCTTCTCCATCGCTGACGGCATTCAGCCGGCGCAGACGATCCGTGCCCTCGCCGAGGCGGGCATCATCCGGTCCCGCCCCCTTCGCGGGGGATCAGGTCCAGCCCGCGAGCCTCGATCTGCGCCTCGGCCGCCGCGCCTGGCGGGTGCGGGCGAGCTTCCTGCCCGGCCCCGGGCGGAACGTCGGTGCTTGCCTCGACGCGCTCCTCGCTGCACGAGATCGACCCTGACCTCCGGCGCCGTTCTGGAGACGGGCTGCGTCTACATCGCGGAGTTGCAGGAGGCGCTCGCGCTTCCGGCCGGGCTGTCCGCCAGCGCGAACCCGAAGAGTTCGACGGGCCCGGATCGACGTCTTCACGCGCGTCATCACCGACCACGCCCGCGAGTTTCGATGCGATCGAGGTGGGCTACACCGGCCCGCTCTTTCGCCGAGATCTCGCCGCGGACCTTCCCGGTCCTGGTGAGGATGGGCTTCGCGCCTCTCCCAGATCCGCTTCCGTGCCGGGACGCCGCGGCTCGACGACAGCGAGCTTCTCGCTCTGCACGGGCGCGAGCCGGTGGTGGATGCCGCTTCACCCTCGATCCAGGGGGGCGTGGCGGTCTCGGTCGACCTCGCCGGCTTCGACGGGCTGATCGGCTACCGGGCCAAGCGCCATACCGGGCTCGTGGATGTCGACAAGCCGAGATCCTATCCGGCGTCCCGCGTTCTGGTAGCCGCTGAGCGCGGACCGTACAGGCACCCTGATCCTCGATTCCCGGGCAGTTCTATATCCTCGCGTCGAAGGAGGCCGTGCAGGTTCCCCCCGACTACGCAGCCGAGATGGTCCCATTCGATCCGCTCGTCGGGGAATTCCGGGTCCACTACGCCGGCTTCTTCGAATCCCGGCTTCGGTCACGCCGCCGCGGACGGCGCGGGAGCCCGGGCCGTCCTCGAAGTGCGCTCCCGCGATGTGCCCTTCATGCTGGAAGACGGACAGATCGTCGGCCGCCTCGTCTACGAGCGCATGGCAGAGCGGGCCGGACAGCCTCTACGGCACGGGCGCGGGCTCGAACTACCAGGCTCAGGGCCTGAAGCTCTCGAAGCAACTTCGTGTGAGGCGGGCCGGCAGCCCGGAGGTTGCCGGCCCCATCATCACCTACCAGCGGTGCCAACCGGCGTGGTGCCAGCCCCATCCGCCATGCCAACCGGCGTGACGCCAGCCGACGTGGCGATAGCCGCCCCAGGGGCGATGCCAGCCGTAGCGATAGACGACGACGGGCGGCCCGTAGAAGCGTGGGCCGTAGGCCCAGGGCCGGAGATTCGGAACGGCAGTAGCCGTAGTAGCCCCGGTGGAAGCCCGGCCCGCAGCCGTCGCGAGCTTCCGCAGCGGTTCCGGTAGCGGCGATCGTCCCGAGGGGCGAGAAGTGCCGCGCCTGCCAGTTTCAGTCGCATGCTATCCTCCTTCTGACGGGACGAAAAACAGCGATCGCCGCGGCCGGTTTCGAGATGACGAAAGTTTAATGGACCGCTCGGATCACGCGCCCGCGGCAGCGCCGTCGAGGAGCCAGAGCGTAATTGGCTCCCCGGGCCGCATGGGCCGCCGGAAGGTCGTCTCCGGCCGCAATCCTGGCGAGCGGACCGCGCTTCGCCGCTCCACTCACGAGAAAGAAACAGCGTTCGTGCCACTCGCCGCGAGGGCAGGGAAGGTCAGGGACCACGCGCGGGACCGCGCGGATCCTGGCCGGCCTCCGGCACGGCGACCGCCCATCGATCGGTTGGACCGCGAGTTCGGGCTTCCCCGGGAACAGCGAAGCGGTGTGGCCGTCCTCGCCGAGGCCGAGCAGCATCAGTTCGAACAACGGCCGGGCCGGATCGGGGGGCGTCGGCGCCATTGGATCCGGCGACCGAAGCGCGGCATCGTAGGCCGCCGCTGCGGCAGTAGGGCTGCGATCCTGCGGGATCGGATGGAGATGTCCGTCCCGGGATGATCCCATCGCCGAAAGCCTCCCGCACCATGCGAAGGTTGCTCAGGGGATCGTCGGGCGGCACCATGCGTTCGTCGCCGAGAAACCAGTGAAACCGCTCCCAGGGGATGCGGTCCCGGAACTCACCCGACGCGAGGAGCCGATAGAGCTTCTTCGGAGTCGAGCCACCCGAAAGGCAGACCCTCCGTTCACCACCGGCGGCGACACCGCAGGCCACGAGGCGCTCGGCTGCCTCCCGCGCGATAGCGGCGGCATCCGCGAGGACGACGGGCGTCAGGAGGCAGTGCGCTCATGGTTCACTTCCCGATGGGACGCCAAGCGCGGCCGTTCGCGGGCTAGGAGATCGTCCGCTGCGGCCGGCCCGGCGCTTCCGGCCTCGTACTCCGCCATCAGCGCCCGATCCTCACGCCACGCGTCGAGGATCGGCTGCACGGCGCGCCAGCCGGCCTCGATCATGTCGGCGCGCTGGAAGAGCGTGGCATCACCGATCATGCAGTCATAGATCAGCGTCTCATAGCCGGTGCTCGGCTCGGGCTTGAAGTAGTCCTTGTACTGGAACCGCATCTCCACCGGCTGCACGCGCACGGCCGGACCGGGCTGCTTCGCGCCGAACTGCAGGGAGATGCCCTCGTCCGGCTGGAGCTGGAGAACGAGCCAGTTCGGGATCTGGCCCTCGATATGGGCCTGATGGAAAAGGGCGAGCGGCGCCTGCTTGAACTGGATCGCGATCTCGCTGCGGCGCACGGGCATCCGCTTGCCGGTGCGCAGATAGAAGGGCACGCCGGCCCAGCGCCAGTTGTCGATCTTGAGCCGCATCGCGACATAGGTCTCGGTCTTCGAGGCGGGATCGACGTCGGGCTCTTCGCGATAGTCCTTCACGGGTTTGTCGAGGACCGTGCCGGCCGTGTACTGCGCCCGCACCGCATCCCGCACCGCCGCCTCGCCGTCGAGGGGGCGCAGGGCGGCGAGCACGTCCTCCTTTTTGTTGCGCACCGCCTCCGCCGCAAACGAGGTCGGCGGCTCCATCGCCGCCATGGTGAGGAGCTGGAAGAGGTGGTTCTGCACCATGTCGCGCAGCGCGCCGGTGTTGTCGTAGAAGCTGCCGCGCTTCTCGACCCCCACGGTCTCGGAGGCGGTGATCTGCACGTGGTCGATGTGCTGGCGGTTCCAGATCGGCTCGAACAGGCCGTTGGCGAAGCGGAAGGCGAGGATGTTCTGCGCCGGCTCCTTGCCGAGGAAGTGGTCGATGCGGAAGATCTGGCTCTCCCTGGCCACCGCGAGGATCTCGCGGTTGAGCGCCTGGGCGGAGGGGAGGTCGGTCCCGAAGGGCTTCTCCATGCTCACCCGGCGCCACGCGCCGTCGCTCTCCTCAAGGAGTCCGGCGGCGGCAAGATTTCTTCACCGTCGGACCGAAGAGCTTGGCAGCAACCGCGAGGTAGAAGAGCACGTTGCCGCCGCCCTCGCCCTCGGGCTTCACCTTGTCGATGGTCTCCTTCAGCGTGTGGAAGAAGCCCTCGTCCGTGATGTCTCCGGGAAGGTAGGTGATGCGCGAGCCGACGCGCTCCCACGCCCTCTCGTCGAAGCCGCCCGCAGAGGCCTCGCCGCCCTTGCTCTCGAGGATCTCCCGCACGCCCTTGGTGAGATCGCTCTGGAACTCCTCGGAGGACACCTCCGTGCGGCTCGTCGCCACGATGGAGACCGGGTCGGGCAGGAGGTTCCAGCGCGCGAGATTGTAGAGCGCCGGCATCAGGAGCCGGCGCGTCAGATCCCCGGTGGCCCCGAAGATCACGAGGGTGCAGGGGGGAGGGGCCTCGTCCCTTTCGGGCGCGGTCTGCTCTTGCGACATCGACGGCTCCAGCCTGCCTCGGGGTGGGATCTCGGCTACTTCGGCTCCTGGTGGCCGCCGAAGCCGAAGCGCATGGCCGAGAGCAGCTTGTCCGCGTAGCTCGACTCGATCCGCGATCGGAACCGGGCGTAGAGCGCGGCGGAGAGGACATAGGCGGGCACCGCCTCCTCCATCGCCGCGTCCAGCGTCCAGCGTCCCTCGCCGGAATCCGCGACTTCGCCGGAGAAGTCGGCGAGCTTCGGATCCCCCGCCAGCGCCTGCGCGGTGAGGTCGAGCAGCCAGGACGAGATCACGCTGCCGCGCCGCCAGACCTCGGCGATGTCGGTCAGGTTGAGATCAAAGCGCTGGTCCTCCGGGAGTTCCGCGGAGTTCGCCTTCTGCAGGATCTCGAAAACCCTCGGCATAGGCCTGCATCAGGCCGTATTCGATGCCGTTGTGGACCATCTTGACGAAGTGGCCGGCGCCCACCGGGCCGGCGTGGATATAACCCTTCTCCGCCCGGGGGATCGCGCCCCTCGCGGCCGCGGGTCCGCTCGACGTCCCCGAGGCCGGGAGCCAGCGCGGAGAAGATCGGGTCGAGATGGTCGACCGCGTCCTTATCGCCGCCGATCATCATGCAGAAACCGCGCTCCAGCCCCCAGACCCCGCCCGAGGTGCCGACGTCGACATATTTGACGCCCTTTTCGGCCAGCGTCTTCGCGCGGCGGATATCATCCTTGTAGAAGGTGTTGCCGCCATCGATGATGACCTCGCCGGCCTCCATCAGGTCGGCGAGGCGCATCACGGTCGTCTCCGTGATCTTGCCCGCCGGGAGCATCACCCAGGCGGTACGCGGCCTCTCGAGCTTGGCGACCGAAAATCCTCGAGCCCGTCCGAAGCCTTGGCGCCCTCGCCGGCCAGCGTCTTCACCGCATCGGCGCTCTGGTCGAACACCACGGCCGTGTGGCCGTTGACGCAGGAGGCGGCGGGACGATGTTCCCGCCCATCCGCCCGAGCCCGATCATACCCAGTTGCATCACGTTCACTCCTTGATCGAACTCGAACTCTGCCGGGGCTCAGGCAATGGCTGCCTTGATGGCCTTGTCGAGCCACGCGAGCCCGGCCGCCACGTCGCCACCCTTGATGTGGACGCGCAGCGCCCGGCGCCCCCGCTCGGCCAGGACCTCGAAGTCGCCGCGGGCCTGCGCGGCGACGACCGTGCCGAAGCCGAGCTTGCGGCCGGGAATGGCCAAGTCCTCCGCCGCGTCGGCCCGTCACCTGGATGAAGACCCCGCTGTTGGGGCCGCCCTTGTAGGCCTGGCCGGTGGAGTGCAGGAACCGCGGGCCGAACTCGGCGCAGGTCGCCACGTGCTTGGCGTCGCGCAGCGCCGTGCGGCTCTTCTGGAGAGCGGCCTCGTTCGCCGCGTTGCGCTCGACATAGGCGAGGATCGCGACGTAGTCGCCCGGGCGGACGCGATCGAGGTGGGCGCGCAGCACGCTCTCCGGATCCGTGCCGCCGGCCTCGCGCAGGGCATCCTCGTTCTTCGGATCGGTGAAGATCGCGATCGACCCGGCCTCGCAGATGGGCGTTTCCGCGGGCAGCGAGCCGCTCTTCTCCGCCGCCGAGGTCAGTTCGCGCGTCTTGACCTTGCTCGCCTCGACGTCCGGCTGGTCGAAGGGGTTGATGCCGATGACGGCGCCGGCCACGGCGGTGGCGATCTCCCAGCGGAAGAACTCCTGCGGCAGGCGATCCGTCCCGGAGAGAGCGATGCGAACGACCGGGTGCCCCACCTTCTCCAGGGCCTCCACCGCCTCGTCCTGCGTCTGGTCGGCGCCGACATCCATCCGGAGATAGACGAAGACGCGGTCGCTTCCGTAGACGAGGGCGCGCCGAGGGGCTCGGCATGGATCGGGATCAGGCCCCTGCCGTTCTTGCCGGTGGACTCGGCGATGAGCTGCTCGGCCCAGGCACCGAAGCTCGCGATGCGCGGCGAGGCGATGATCGTGACCTTGTCGCGCCCCTGCTCGGTCGCAGCAACGCCGAGCGCCGCGCCGAGGAGGAAGCCGGGGTTCTGCCCCGGCGGCACGTCGGGGCCGCAGGAGCGGACCATCTCGCGCGCCGTCTCGAGGAACTGCCCGATGTCGATCCCGGCCGCGGCGGCCGGGACGAGGCCGAAGGCGGAGAGCACGGAGTAGCGCCCGCCGATGGAGGGCTTGCCGTAGAAGATCTTGCGGAAGCCGTCGGCATTCGCCGCCTTCTCCATGGCGGAGCCCGGATCAGTCACGGCGACGAAGTGCCGACCGGCCTCATTGCCCAGCACGTCCTTCGCCCGGGCCAGGAAGTAGTCGCGGAAGATGGTCGGCTCGAGCGTCGAGCCGGACTTCGAGGCCACGATGAAAAGCGTCCGCCTGAGGTCGATGGCCGCTTCCACCGCGCGCACTTCGTCGGGGTTGGTGGAGTCAAGGATCCGCAGCCGCGGGAAACCGCTCTGGTGCCCGTAGGTGAGGGCGATGACCTCGGGGCCGAGGCTGGAGCCGCCCATGCCGAGGAGGACGGCGTCGGTGAAGCCCTCCGCCTTCACCTCGGCGGCGAAGGCGGCGTACTCCCCCGGCGCGGGCGGCCTCCTCCTCAGGGATGGTGAGCCAGCCGAGCCACTTGTCCTCGTCTTGCCCCGTCCAGAAGCCCTTGTCCGCGTGCCAGAGGCGGCGGCTCGCGCCCTCGGCGCGCTGCACTTCGATCACCTCCTTCATCTTGCCGTCGAGGGCCGAGGGAAGGGTGAGGGTCTGCCGGTCGAGCCGGTCGTTCATGAGCGTCGCGCGCTTGCCCGCAACGGCCCCGAGGAGCTTGTCCGCCGCGTCGGCGAAGAGCTGCACCCCCTCCGTCACGAGCTTGTCGGTGATGGCGTCGAGGTCGATGCCGCTCTTCGCCAAGCGCTCCAGCACGCGCTTGGCCTCGTCGACGTCCTTCTCGATCGTGGCGCTCACCTTCCCGTGGTCGCGGAAGGCGTCCATGGTCTTGGGCGGCATGGTGTTGACGGTGTCGGGGCCGATCAGAGTCTCAATGTAGAGCACGTCCGAATAGGCCGGATCCTTGGTGCCGGTGGAGGCCCAAAGCAGCCGCTGCTTCTGCGCCCCCTTGGCGGCCAAGGCCTCCCACTTCGGCCCGGCGAAGAGCGTCTTGTAGCGCTGATAGGCGAGCTTGGCGTTGGCGATCGCCACCTTGCCCTTGAGGCTTTCCAGGGCCGCCTTCTCGTCCGGATCGTTTCGCCGCGGCGATCTTCTCGTCGAGGCGCTTGTCGACGGCGGCGTCGATCCGGCTGACGAAGAAGCTGGCGACGCTCGCGACCGTGCTTGATCGGCCCGCCCTTGTCCGCGAGGCGCGTGAGCCCCTCGATGTAGGCCTCCGCGACCGCCTGGTAGGCCTCCAGCGAGAACAGCAGGGTGACGTTGACGTTGATCCCCTCGGCGATGAGATCGCGGATCGCGGGGATGCCGGCCTTGGTGGCGTGGTACCTTGACCATCAGGTTCTTGCGGTCGACGCTCTTCCAGAGACGGCGCGCCTCTTCCAGCGTGCCCTTGGTGTCGAGGGCGAGGTTTAGGGCGAGAACTTCGAGGCTGACGAAGCCGTCCGTGCCGCCGCTCTCGTCGAAGACGGGGCGCAGCACGTCGGCCGCATGCTTGATGTCCTCGATCGCGAGTCCCTCGTAGAGATCGATGACCCGCTGATCGCGGCCCGTGTTCCGCGGCCTTCAGGGCATCGTCCGTACTCGTCGGAATCGCCGATCGCCTTCTCGAAGATCGACGGATTCGAGGTCACCCCGCGCAGCCCGTCCCTCTCCACCAGGGCCTTCAGCTTGCCCTGGGCGACGAAGCCGCGGGCGACGAAGTCGAGCCACACCGCCTGATCCTGTTCAGCATGCAGCGCCTTGAGCGGATTCATGTCGGCCTCGTTCGATCACTCGGGTTTCACGCCGGCACCCGCGTCGCGGCGGGGCGGCGGGCAGCCGGCTCTCGCACAGAGAGCCGACGCGCCGTGGTCGTTCTTGTTCCCGCTCCGCGCGGGCCAGTTCCCGCTACGCGCGGTGCGTGACGGGACAGCTGGTCGCGGGCGGCTTCCAGAACCTTCTCGCCGGTGAACCCGAACTTGCTCTGGAGGTCCTTGATCGGCGCCGAGGCGCCAAAACTGCGCATGCCGATGATGGCGCCGGAGGACCCCGCGTAGCGGTCCCAGCCGATCACCGAGCCCTGCTCGACGGCGACGCGCGCCAGCACATCCGGCGGCAGCACGCTGTTGCGGTAGGCCTCGTCCTGACGCTCGAACACATCCCACGACGGCATCGACACGACACGGGCGGCGACGCCTTCGGCCGCGAGGGTCTCGTAGGCCGAGATGCAGAGCTGCAGCTCGCTGCCGGTGCCGATGAGGATGACCTCGGGCTTACCCTCCTTGGCATCGGCGACGACGTAGGCGCCCTTCGCCACCGCCGCTGGCGGGCTTGTACTTCGTGCGGTCGAGGGTCGGCAGCGGCTGGCGGCTGAGCACGAGGCAGGCAGGCTGCTTGTGCAGGTTCATCACCACCTTGTAGGCCTCGACGACCTCGTTCGCGTCCGCCGGCCGCAGCACCACGATGCCGGGATCGCGCGGAGCGACAGGATCTGCTCCACGGGCTGGTGCGTCGGGCCATCCTCGCCGACGCCGATCGAATCGTGCGTGAAGACGTGGAAAGACCGGCAACCCATCAGCGAGGCGAGCCGGATCGGGGGGCGCATGTAGTCGGAGAACACGAGGAAGGTTGCGCCGTATGTGCGCAGGCCCGTCAGTCCGAGCCCGTTCACCACCGCACCCATGCCGTGCTCGCGCACGCCGAAGTGCATGTTGCGCCCCCCCCGGATCGAAGGCCGTGAGCGACCCCGCCCCCTCGAAGTCGAGGTTCGTCTTGTTGGAGGGCGCGAGGTCGGCGGAGCCGCCGATCATGAAGGGCAACCTTCGGCCGCGATCGCGTTTGAGCACCTTGCCCGAGGCTTCGCGGGTGGCGATGCCCTTCTCGTCGGCGGGGAAGGTAGGCAGATCCGCGTCCCAGCCCTTCGGCAGACCCGCCCGTGAAGATCGCCTCGATCTCCTCGGCGATCTCGGAATAGGCGGTTCGGGCTTCGGCGAGTTTGCGCCTGCCACGCGGCGTAGAGCTCGGCGCCGCGCTGACCGATCCCGTCCCGGAAGTTCTCGTAGGACGCCGTCCGGAACCAGGAACTGCGCGTCCTCGGGCCAGCCTTAGGCCTTCTTGGCGCCGCGCACCTCCTCGTCGCCCAGCGCGTCGGAGTGGGCCTTGGCGGTGTTCTGCTTCTTCGGTGCGCCGTAGCCGATGAGCGAGTTGACGATGATCAGCGTCGGGCGGTCGCTCGTCTGCAGGAAGGTCTCGATCGCACGTCGCGACCGAATGGGTATCGTTCGCATCCGCGACGCGAAGCACCTGCCAGCCGTAGCCGAGGAAGCGGGTCGCCACCTCCTCCGTGAAGGCCAGTTCCGTGTGGCCTTCGATGGTGATGGTGTTGTTGTCGTAGAGCCAGCAGAGATTGGCGAGGCGCAGGTGGCCAGCGAGTGAGGCCGCTTCCGAGGCGACGCCCTCCATCAAGTCGCCATCGGAAACAGATTGTGTAACGTTTGTAGTCGAAGAGCGGCAGGTCCGGACGGTTCAGCCGCTCACCGAGCCAGCGCCCGCCGATCGCCATGCCCACGGAGTTGCCGCAGCCCTGCCCCAAGGGGCCGGTCGTGGTCTCGACCCCGGGAGTCATCCCGTATTCCGGGTGGCCCGGCGTGCGGCTGTCGAGCTGACGAAAGTTCTTGATGTCGTCGAGGCTCACGGCCGGGCGGTTCGAGCCGTCGTCCGACGTGACGGCCGCGAGATGCAGCAGGCTGTAGAGCAGCATCGACGCGTGCCCGGCGGAGAGCACGAAGCGGTCCCTGTTCGGCCATGCGGGATGCGCGGGGTCGTAGCGGAGGTAGCGGTTCCAGAGCGTGTAGGAGCCACTGGAGCGAGCGCCATCGGCGCGCCGGCATGGCCCGACTTCCGCCTTCTCGAACCGCATCGGATCGCCAGGGTGCGGATCGTGTTGATGCTCAGGCGTATCGATCGCGCTCGGCTTGGTCTTTGTCGGGGTGTTTGCCCGCGCTCAATTCTCGCCTCGCTGCCATGCCGATGACGGTGACAGTCGGTCGGCGTTGTGATGCGCCCACGCCTTACAGCAGGATGTCAAGGGCCTGTGCAGTCTGCTTCTCGGAGACCGGCCTTGCCCGTTCCAACGCGGTTTCGCCGCGCTCGTACGGCGGGGGCCCCACGCTGCGGCTGTAGTTAAGCAGAGTATTTCACAACCTGAGCAACGTGGGCATTCACTGATTGAAGGCCGTGAAACAGAGAAAAGGGAAGAGGTTGCGAGCATGAGGAAGGTGGCGCTTGGCGTGGGGGTCGTATTCCTTTCCGCCAGCAGGCCGAACGTCGTTTGAGGATGCCGAGCAGCCGCCGATCATCGGCCCGCGCCCCCCCCTTCCACGCAACGCACTGTGCGATGAGGTTGTCCACGTACCAGAAGCTGCACGGGAGGAAGGCTCCCTCCGCCTCCGGGCAAACCGGTCGACCCCCCTCGATCCTCGGTGTCGTAGCGCAGCAACGAACACGTTTGGCGCATCAGATGCTTCTCGACCGCCGCGACGGGTGCCGACGAACGCGCGGGTCTGTCGGCGGGCAGGAAGCCCATGTGGCGATGAGCAGCAGGGCTCGCATCCTAGCCCGCATCGAACCGTAGAAACTGCACGAAGCTGTTGAGTTTTCCCTTGTCGAACCCCTTCTCCAGCACCTCGGCGTGGATTCTCGTCGCGGATCTTCTTTCCAGTGCTCGATCGGCGCGTCCGGGCGGCTGGACCTCGGCGCCGCGGATGGCCCGGTCGAAGGCGACCCACGCCATCACCTGGAATGGACGAAAGTGGCGCCCGCCCGCCGCGGACCTCCCAGACCAGATGCCCTCGTCGGGATCGCGCAAAGAACCGGTTTTTCGAGATGGTCCCATGAGCGCGAGGCCCACCCGCCAGCCGTTTCTCGTCCCCCTCGAGCCCACGGGAACTCGCCTGGTGGAGGGCGTCGAAGATCTCGGCCCGTAGACGTCGAGTTTGGAACTCGCGTGGACGCGGCGTTTGCCGACACAGCAACCGGCTTCGAGGCCTCGTAACCAGGGAGCCAGTCCAGTTCGATCTCCGGGGAGGAGCCGCTCGCGCGCCGATGCCGTAGAGGATGTGCGCCCTGCTCGGGGTTGCCGGCCACGGCGCGGGTCAGCCAGTCGGCGCCACTCGCGCGCTTCCTCGATGTACCCCGCCATCCATGCTGATGCGCGATGAGGGTGAAGGTCGAATCGCGCAGCCAGCAGAAGCGGTAGTCCCCAGTTCCCGTGGGCCGCCGATGACACTCCGGGAGCGAGGTCGTGGGCGCCGCGACGATGCCGCGCCGGTCGGTTGATAGATGAGCGCCCTTGAGCGTCAGGAGCGAGCGCATCAATGCGTCGTCCCAGGGCGTGCCGCCACAGCAGCCGGCGCGACCAGTCCCGCCACTGCCGTTCCGTAATTCCGAGCACCGCCCGCGGCTCGATCGCCGGAGGATCGGGCTCGTGGGACGGTACGGGCCGGAAGCCTCAGCGTGAAGGCGGTGGCTCGACCCCTCCTCCACCGTCAGCTCGGCCACCGTTTTCTGGTCGACCGCCCCTGATACGGCACCTGCGTCCGCAGAACGACCTTTGTTTCGGACCGGCGACCGCACGCAGGTCGCCGTTTCCCTCGTTTCGCTGCACCCCAGGGAACGGCAGACCCGTAGTCGAACCGCAGAACGAGCTCCATGTGCGCATCGGTACGCGCACCGCGGACCGCCATCGACGAGCCGCACGAGATGGGAGCCGTCGTCCCCCTCGGGCATGTAGTCGATGACCCGCACCACGCCGTCGGGCGTCTCGTGCTCGGTTCTCAGAGGATGAGCGTGCCCTCGCGGTAGCGGCGGGTGCTCGTGAACTCGCCCTTTCGGCGCCAAGCGCCAGAAAGCCATGTTCGTTCGTACCGAGGAGGGCGGCGAAGCAGGCGCTCGAATCGAACCGCGGCCAGCACAACCAGTCCACACTCCCCGTTCGCGGGAGATCAGTGCCGCCGTCCGCCCGTCGCCGCCGACGAGGCGCGTAATCCTCGATCCTGCGACCCATCCCACCTGGTCCCCAACTGACACCGCCAAGGTGCGGCGTGCCCTTTGAAGTGGGATGGGGGCCATCGTAGTTTCCAGTGCGCGGGTTCTCAGCGGAGCGTCGTGTCGATGACCTCGGGCCATCGTCGCGTTGCAGAATTGGTGCGCAGCAATCCGCCACGGTCTGAAGCACCGCTTGGCCGGCCGGCAGATTAGGGAAGGGCGAGGCCGAGGATGCGCACACGGCTTCTCCGGCGCCACGGCCTCCGCGAGCGTCGTCACCAGCCTCGGGCACGACGCGGCAGCGCCTCCGGACGACGCGGCGGGCGTCGGAATGGCGGCGACGTGTCGTGCAGCGGGTGGGCGCATACCGCCCTGTCCCGACGGAACGGCGCGAAGCCGTCGTGGAGCGGCGTCTCGACGCGGGGCAGGACCGGCGCGGCGACGGGCACTTCACGGCCGCCGCCGTCGATGAGCGGGAAACTGCCGTTACGAACTCGATCGGGTAGGGTTCCCGCTGGCGCCGATCCCTCCGCGTCGGGAACCGGGGCTGGAACAGGTCCGGGGCTCCGCCAAATCCGCGCCAGCGATGATCGGCCGGGCGCTGCCGGCGGCCGGACCGGCATCATGCCAGTAAGAAGAGGCCCGTCCCGGGCGGGCGGCGATCACCGCGCTCGCCCACGCGCGACCGTCGCCAACCGTTTGCCACTGCTCTACCGAGCGAACGTCCCCGGCATCCCATCGCCATCTCCACGGAATCGGTACTCGCACACCGCGAACGAAAGCCGTCGCTTTGCGGCTGAAACTTGAACCGTTCCGAAATCCCAACGCGGGCTTCGTGTGTGCCACAGCACCCGCGCCGCTTGCATCCGCGGCGCGGCAAGGACGATGAAAAGGGGCATGAACGACCCCGCACGCCCCGCGACATCCGGCAGTGCCGGCCTCGAGCCGCTCGCCGTCCTCGCCCGTCTTCGTGACCTTTGACGGGCAAGCGGGCGGTGCTGGCGGGCGCCTCCGGGGGCGCCCGCCTGGAAGGTGCGCCTGCTCGCGGCCGCCGGCGCGCGGGTCGACGGTCTACGCGCTCGGACCCGAACGGAGGAGCTCGCGGCCGCGCCCGAGACGGCCCGTGGCGGCAGCGTGACGCTGCATCGGCGGGACTGGACGCCCGAGGATCTCACCGGCGCCGCCTTCGCATATCGGCGCCCAGGAGGACGAGGCTGGCGTGCGAAGCCTTACGTGTCCGCTGCTTCGGGCGGCGGGTGCCATCGTCAACGCGGTCCGACCGCCCGCATCTCTTGCGACGTCTCCTTCGGCGCGATCGTCAAACCGCTCGCCCCTCGTGGTCGGCATCTCGATCGGAGGGCGCGGCGCCGGTCTTCGGCCAGGCGGTGCGGGCCCGCATCGAGGCGATTGGCTGCCGCGGGGCTTTCAAGGCCTGGGTCGCCGCGGGCCCGGGACTGGCGCGCCGAACCGTCAACGAGCCGCCTCGGCCCCTTTGCCGCCCGCCGCGCCTTCTGGGAACGCTTCGCGGATATGGCCTTCGCCCACCGCCGAGGCGGACCGCCGACGGACTCGAGAACCCGGGCCGGCCCCTCCTCGCAGGCGACGGAGGCCCGCACCGACGACGAGCGGCCTCTGTCACCCTCGTCGGCGCCGGCCCCGGGGAATGCCGAACTCCTGACCCTCAAGGCTCAGTTGCGCGCGCTCAGGGCCGCCGACGTGATCGCTCTACGACGACCTCCGTGGCGCCGGAGATTCCTCGACTACGCTCGCCGCACGAGGCCCCGGACGATGCTCCCGTCGGCAAGGACGGGTTTACCGGGCCCTCGTGCCGCCAGGACGACTTTCAACGCGCTGATGGTCTCCCTCGCGCGGAGCGGCAAGCGCGTGAGTGCGCCTCAAGTGCCGGCGATCCCCTGGTCTTCTGGCCGGGCGGGCGAGCGAGATCGAAGCCTGCCGGGCGGCGGGCGTGCCGGTGGACCGTAGTGCCCGGCGTCTCGGCCGCGCAGGTGCGCGGCGGTCGTCGCTTGCCCGATCTCGCTCACTCACCGCGACGTCGCGAGGCGCCTCCAGTACGTCATCCGGCCCACGAACCGGGCAAGGGCAGGCCTTCACGACGATCTTGAACTGGCCCGCGCTCTGGCCCGACCCCACCGTGAACGACGGTGGTCCTACATCCCCAAGCGCCACCCTTCGGGCGATGCTGGCGGCGCGCCATTCGCCGAAGGCCTGCCACCGGCGACGACGGGCGCACGCGGTGTTCAACGCCACCCGGGCCGAACGAGCGCACCGTTGTCGGCACCGCAGGCGCCGACCTCGGGGGTTTTTGGGGGGGGGGGGGGGGGGGGGGGGGGCAGACCGCGTCGAGGCCGCGGTAAATCGACGGTCCGGCGCTGCGTGATGATCGGCGATGGCGTTGCGCCGGGCCGACTGCCTTCGCCGTCCCGAGCCCGGGCTGGAGCGGCGGCGCGCGTGAGACGGCGCGGACCCCCGGCGACCGCGGGGGGCGACATCCTCAGCGGCGCGTACTCAGGCTGGGCGAATGCCCGGCTTCTCGCCATGGTGGCCGTGGTGATGATGCATTCGGGTGGCGTCTGGCTAGATCCACCAGAGGGTGAGGGCCGAGAGCACACCGAAAGCGAGATTGAGCCAGAAGGTGGTAGACCGAACGAGAAGTGGGTGAGGCGCGCACACCGCCACGTCCGTCTCGCGGCCGGGGATCAGTCCAAGGCCGGTTGAAGGACAGGTCCATGGACGATGGCTGATGCGAATCACCATCGTCGCGTATAAGACGGCGGCGATGTAGGCGGCCATGCGCCAGCCGAAGTAGCGCCGGTATGTGTCGAGGAGCGGCAGCACGATCAGGTCGGCGTAGAGGAAGGCGAGCACCCCTCCGAAGCTCGCGCCCAACCTGGCCCAGAGCACGGCGGGCAAGCGGCATGTTTTGCCGGATCGAGCAGACGAAGGTCGCGACGGCGATCAGGGGGCCGAGATGATGCGTTGAGCGGCACTTGGAGCCGACGCACCGGCGAGGCGTCCCGTCAGGGAACAGTCCCTTCCAGACGGCGTCCGGGACGAAAGGCCGAGAGGAAACCCGCCGACGAGGGGAAGCCCGAATTCGCCCACTGAGGTCCTTCCAGAGCATCTGCCATTCCATGGTGAAGTTCTGGGCCACGCGGATGCGGGTCTGCGGCTTCGTCAGGCGAGGCGCAGCCTCAGCGTATTGGCCCGGCATCCGTCATGCTCATGTGCTCGAGACCCGCCCGGACGATTCCTCGTGTCGGCGGGCGGCTTCGGCGAGGCGCGATCGGAGTAGAGTCAACCGGACGAGGGCACGACTCATCACGAACGAAATGAGCACGAGACCGCCGATCCCACTCGCCGGCCATGAATTTGCCAGCCCATGAGCAGGTTAGAGGATGATGCCGAGTTCGAGGAAGAGGTTTCGTCGATGCGAAAGAGGAAGGCGAGCGTAGATGTGGTTCAGGGCCGCTCCCCTTCCTTGAAAAACCAAGGTGCGCAATGAACGCGGGCGGAAGGCAGTAGGAACAACGAAGTGGAGGATAGCGGGCCGGCCTAAAGGTGTGGCGAGGGCGATTTTCCTTCGGCCCGCCGCGGAACCTGAAGGGCGCGTTTTTCATCTCTTCGGTGGAGACGACCGACTGCAAGGATCGCCGAGATCGCGAAGCCGAGAACCAGCGTCCAGCCGGTCTGCCACGCCATGCCGGCCGCCATCAGCAGCCGCTCTGCCCCACACGTTGCGATCATCCCCTGCATGGGACGCCCTCCTTCTGCCGACGACGCATCAGCGGCGACGACTGTTCCCGCTTCCCGCGGAGCTAGCTACGAGTCGCGCCTGCCTTCAGGGCACGCAGGGGAACGACCCTGCGGCGCCGGGATCTTCGCCCATATCCGCGGAACTTCCTCGATGTTGGCGGGCGAATCTCGTCGTCGGATTTAGGGAGAAAAGAGAGGAGCGATAAGAAAATAATATAGGTGGTAGGACTGGGGTAGAGCATTATGAGGATGGAAATGAGGAGGTATCATTACTCACGAGGGTTGTCAGGAGGAGGAGGAGAGCTAAATGTAGGCGGGAAGGGGGGGCGATTAGGGGGGGGATTCGATAGTACACGAAGGAGAGTGTGGAAGGGTGGGTAAGGTTTGTGTGTTGACCGGTGGTGGATTGCTCGGGGTATTCATCGGAGATGGGGGTGAGCCACGACGGCAACGCCGACCTGAAGGGCCACGGCCGTACTGGCTGGCAGAGGGTCCTCGACCTCGACCGCGAGCCAGAGCGCCTTTGCCGCGCTCGGGCCGGTGGCGATCAGGCCCGTGGTTGGCGAGAAGGCAAGCAGCTGCGCCCCTCGAGCGCTTCGAGGGCCAGAGCCGAAGAGTTCCGGGCGTGCCGAAGGTCGCGTAGCCGCCGCAGCGGATCGTCGGGCCACCTGCCGCGCCGCGATCCATGTTGTAGTGCACTCGCCGGAATCTCCTTGCGGTCATTATGGCGAAGGGCCGTCGCCGTAGGTCGGATGGGCAATGGACGATCGGCGTTCACCTCCGGGCGCGACGCGGCGATTGTCCCCGGTGGGGGAAAGCGCCAATTCCGCACGAGGGAGCGTGGGCGTGATCGCTCGTCCCGTCCATGCCGCAGGGGCACGATGTCGGCCCTCCGTCATGGGCGTCGCAAGGGACCGGCCCGACCGGGGGCGTGGATGAGAGGAGCCCGTCGCGCCAGCGCCACCGAGACGTTCCCCGAGTTTTTCCCTGAGTTGCAGGCCGGAGCCGCTCCATCGCCCGTGCCGTGTCGAGGACGGCCTGGCGGAGTGAGGCACTCCTCCGAGGAAGGCATGCGGACGTGGGCATGGCGGCCCTTCCTCGTCTCATGGTGAATTCATCGTGGCTTCCCCGCTTGCCCAAAGTCTGCCCGTCCGGTTTTGCAAGCCTCTTCCCAACGCGTCGCCGGCGAGGGTCTCGCACTGGCCGCGGATGATACCGGGAAGGGGCTGCGCCAGCATGACATGGTCGATCCGTGGCGCCCACTCGGGACGAAGGCGGCGGGGGAGATCGGCATCGCCGTTCGTCGACCTGCGGCCTTCCGCGGTGGGCGCGCGCGTGCCCTTCGTCGAGTACCGGCATCGGCGCCGTGGCCACGCAGTCCTTCGCGTCAATCCGTTCTACGGCTACCCGCGGGGCTTGAGCGGCTGCGCGGGCGGGCGAAGCGGCCCGGAGGCGGTCCTTGCCAGCGTCTTCGACAGCGGCGGACGAAGGCCGCGGGGCAGCGGCGGCAGTTCCCATCTCATGGATGCGGGCCTGGCCGCAGCGCGGCCTACACGGCCGGCCGAACTGCGTACCCCTGGTGCGGGACACTTGGTGCGCGACGGGTACTCCGTGGCGGGGCAACATGCTCCGGCCGGCCCCGCGGTGATCGAGGAGACGGCCGCGGCTTTCGAGGCGGTCGCAGTGGACGCCCCTCTCCGTCGAGCGGTTCCGTCGCGCGCCCCCTCCGGCGGGCCGAGGCGGCGGGTGGCGACATAGCGCGGGCCGGCCAATCTGCGGCTACTCTCTCAATCCATGATGCCGAGGAATATCCCCTCATCGACATCCGGGTGGACGATCACGCCGATTCCGCTCACAGGAACTCGCCCCGTCTCGTGATCGGTGAATGGCGAGCGCTTCGCGCACTACCGCAAGTTCCATTGCCCTCCTCCGCGCGAACCCGGCTGGCGTCACGGACCGCGCCGAGAATCGAGCGCCGCATCGCAGGCCTCCCTCGGCCGGCGGACGCCGCGGGCCCGGTTGAAAGCTGGCGGCCGCGCGGAACTTGCTAAGGGCGCGACTTGCTAAGGCGCGCCTTGCGATTGCACGTAAGATTCCTGGTTGCCTCGGAGGACGAGCTTCGATGTCCTTCAAGAGCGGCTTCTCGGCCGGTGCCCCTCGCCCTCTCGTGCCCTCGCGCCCGCAGCGCCGGGCCACGCGGTGGCGCAGACGAACCTGCCGCATCGGCTCTCGCCCGAGGACCCCGACGTGCTCCGATCCCGCCATGGCGCGGGACCAACGTCGGGCGCATCGTCTTCGCGGCCCACTAGCGACAAGCTCTTCGATATCGACGACAAGCTCGGCATCGTGCAGCAGCCTCGCGCTCTCTCAGGAGACCTCCATTCTCTGACGGCCAAGACCGTCACCATCCGCCTGCGCCCGGACGTCAAGTTTCCAGGACGGGTCGAGCCGATTGGACGCGGATGGCGGTGAAGTATACCATAGACCGCAACCTCAACCACCATGCCCGGCTCCTTCCGCAAACCGGAGCTGGGGGCGGTCGACCACGGTGGAACGTGGTCGATTCCCGCTCACCGTGCGTCGCTCAAACCTCAAAGCGACCCTTCGCGCCGCTCATCGCGCAGTCTCACCGACCGCGCGCCGGCATGGATCGTCCTCGGCCGAAGGCCGCGAAGGCGGCGGGCGAGAAGTTTTCGGCCCAGCGGCCGGTCTGCGCCGGGCCCTACAAGTTCGTCCACGAGCGCGTGCAGCAGGACCGCACTTCGTGCTCGAACGCTTTGCGGACTACTGGGACAAGTCCAAGACCTTCGATCGATCGGAATCAACCTACCTGCCGATCCCGGACAGTCGACGGTGGAGGCTCGCGAACCTCAAGTCGGGCCAGCTCGAACCCCTACATCGAGCGGGGGGGCCCTGGTCCACCGATCTCCCGGACATGCGGGGCGATCGGCGCCCAGGACGGGTCCAACTCGACCATCGACCTCGGCTACATGGGCATGACGATCAACGTGGCGAACGGGGAGGGCGCGAAGGGGCCCCTCGCCGATGCCCCGCGTGCGCCGGGCGCTCTCGCTCGCGATCGATCGCGACGCCATCCAACGCGGTCGTCTTCCAACGGCGTCGCCCTACCGGGGTAACCAAGTGGGTGAGCCCCGTGAAACACCTTGTACCAGAAGAAGTACCCCGTCCCTCACCGCGCGAACCTCGCCAAGGCGAAGGCGCTTCTCGCCGAGGCAGGGGTGAAGACGCCGGTCACGGTCGATTACATCGTCCCGAACAATCCCGAGACCCGGCAGGTGGCACGAGGTTCATCCAGGCCATGGTGGCCGAGGCGGGCTTCGACATGAAAGATCCCGCGTCAACCGAGTTTCGCCACCTCTCGCTCAACGAGGCCGAGGCCGTGTCGCTTTCCAGGCCTACATGCTGAACTGGGTTCTGGCCGGCCGGACCCGGACGGCAACGTCTACCGTCTTCCCACAAGACGGGCTCACCGCTGAATTTTATTAAACGGCAAGTACTTCGACACGCCAACGCCGAACGCGGCTTCTGGAGGATGCCCGCGCGAAGATGGCGACCGGCGCGACCGCAATGGCCCGACTACGAGAAGGCTCGCAGGCCTCCTGAACGACGGACGGCGGCTCGATCATCTAACCTCTACCACCAGCCCCTGTGATCATCGCGAACAACACCCTCACGACCCGGCTGAACAGGCTTTCAAGCCCTATCCCGACGGATTGATCCGCGTGACCGGTCTCACGCTCAAGTAAAACACTGACGATGGCTCGCGCTCCCTTCGCCAAGCGGGTCGTCCAGCTCGTCCCCACCGTGCTGCTCGTCTCCGACTCATCTTCGGGCTCCAGCAACTGCTAGCCCGGCGATCCCCGCCTTGTATGATGGCCGGGGAGGGACCGCGACCCCGGGACGTCATCGCCCGCGATCCGGGCGCGCATACCACTTCGACCAGCCCCCATCCCGGTCCCAGTACGTGTACTGAGAGGATGAAGGCGGGGTTTTGCTGTCGGGCGATCCTCGGGCAGGTCCATCCCCGGCTCAACGTCCCACGTGCGCGAACCTCATCCTGGGAGAAGCCGCCCGTCACCCTCCAGCTCGCGGTGATGGCGATGATCATCGCGCTCTCCGCGCTCGGGCTCACCGCGGGGGGTCCTCGCAGGCGGTCCGAGCGAAACATCGTTCCTCGACTATGCGGTGAGCGTGCTGTCCGCTCCTCGGCCTCTCTCGACCCCCGAACTTCGTGGCTCGGGATCATGCTGATCTTCGTCTTTCCGCGGTAACCCTCGGCTTTGGCTTCCCGGCCTCGGGTTACGTCAGTCCCTTCGTTCGACCCCGTCCAGAGCCTTGCCGACGACCATTCCTCCCGGCCTTCGTCCTCGGTAACGTGCGGCAGCCGGCAGTGATCATGGCGCCACATACCCGCGGCGCGATAGCTTCAGGCGCTGGCCTCGGACATTACGTGGCGCACCGCGCGCGGGCGAAAGGAGTTGGGTGAGCGCGCGGTCGGTCGTGACGCATGCGGTTGCGCAACGCGCTCACTTTCCGATCATCACGCTCCGGTGCCACTCGAGTTCGGCACCCTTCTCTCACGGTGCGGTGCTGGACGGAGCAGATCTTTTCACCATTATTTCCGGGCTTCGGGAAGCTAATCGTCGACGCCGTTTCTGTAACCGCGACTAAATGCCGTCGTGCAGGGCGTGGTGCTGTGATCACCGCGCCACCTCACCTACGTGTCTCCCTGAAACCTCGCTGCCGGACATCGGCTACATCCTCGCGAACCCCGAGGCTTCGTCCGAGAGCGCCGTCACGGAACCACGACCACGCCGACCATCGCGGGAAAGCGCCGGTCCAGAGCCCCGCCGCGCAGGCCCTGGTGGTCGCCTGCGGCGGCGGCCGGCAGCGCCATGCTCGGCCTCGCCATCGTCGTCATCGTCGTCCCTGGCGGCGATCTTCGCGCGCTCTGATCTCCGCCCTAACGAAGTCCCGCGCAGCCAGAGTTGGGGGCGGCGGTGACGCAAAGCCACCGGACCCTCGCCCATCCCTATTCGGCAGTCCCGACGGAGGGTTCGGACGGGTACCATCATCGCCGGCGGGTGATCTACGGGTGCCAGGGCCTCGCTCCTCGCCGGGCTTCTCGTCTCGGTGGGCGAATCCGGGCGATCTCTGCGCGGGGGTGCCCTTCGGGCTCGCGGCGGGCTACGTTCGGCGGCTGGGTGGACAGCGTTCGTCAGGCCGCCTCACCGATGCGATGCTCGCCCTGCCCCTTTCCTTAACTTTTTTCCCCCCCCTTCCCCCCTTCTTTCCCTCCCCTGATCCCTCGCCATCTCGCGCTCGCGGCCTTCCTCGGTCCGAGCCTGAATCAACGCGAATGATCGCGATCGGCATTAACGACGGCGACACCAGATCTTCGTGGCGCTTGAACCCGCGGTCAGGTGCTCACACCGTCAAGACCGAGGACTACATCGAGGCCTCGGCGTGGCGATCGTGCAATCCGCCCTGGCGGATCGTCCTGCGCCACGTGCTCCCGAACGTGCTACCCCGCCAAACTCCTCATCCAGCGGCAGGCCTTACCATCGGCCGCGGCCATACATCGCGGAGGCGAGCCTGTCCTTCCTGGGCCTGGCCAACAAGCCGCCTTGCACCCTCTCTGGGGCTCGATGCTGAAATGCGGCACAGCGCTTCCCCTCGTGAACGCTCCCTGGATCGCAGTCTGGCCCGGCCTCGCCATCATGCATGACGGTGGCTCGCCTTCAATCTCCCCCCTCGGCGACGGGCCTGCGCGACCGGCCCTCGACCCCCGCTCGCTTCGCAGCGCCTGAGGCAGCGCGCAGGGCGCGACGTTCCCGGCCGCGTGCGCCCCCCGCACGGTCCCGTGTGTCCCGAATCCGCTCTAAAACCCGCGTTTTGTCGCCCCCGGACGTGCGGACGGCTGACCTACCGAGAGGCGCCCCTTTCTTGCTATAAGACCAGAGAGGATGGCCGGCCTGAGGGGGGCTGTCCGGGCCCGTCCCGACCTTGAGGGGGCGAAGGAAGGCTTGATTGGCTGCTGCACTTCCGGTGCTCGCCAACGAACACGGGTTTTTGCCCTGTTATCTCGACGAGAGATCCGCCGGTTTCCGATGCTGGAACCGACGGAAGAGACCCCAGCTCTCGCCAAGGCGGTCACGTGGCGGGACGACGGTGAACCGCGAGGCCTGCGCAACCGCCCTCGTGACCTTCGCACCTGCGCCTCGTGGGCGAAGATCGCCATGGGCTAACCCGCGGCTATGGCCCTTGCCCGTATCGGCGAGGTTCGGTGAGCGAAGGTAACGTCCGGCCTGATGCAGGCCGTGAAGCGCTTCGACCCCGAACAAGGGCTTCCGCCTCGCGACCCTATGCGATGTGGTGGATCAAGGCTGCGATCCAAGAGTACAATCCTGCGCTCGTGGTTCCCTCGTGAATGATGGGGACGACCCGCGAACCAGAAGAAGCTCTTCTTCAAACCTGCGTAAGGCGGAAGGGCCGGATCTCGGGCCCTCGACGAGGGGGCGACCTCAAGCCCGATCAGGTGAAAGCAGAATCGTCAACCCGCCTTGGGGTCACCAGGCGAGGACGTCAGTCGACATGAAACCCGCCGTCTCGGCGGCGAGTGCGTCGCTCCAACATCGCACCGTCGCGCGAGGAGGGCGAGGGCGAATGGCAGGATTGGCTCGCGTCGACGACCGGCCGGAGCCAGGGAGACGGTGGTCGCTGCCGAGCAGGAGGGCCGCAACCGGCTCGCTTGCCCTGCGCGACGCCCTCGACGTCCCCTGAACGCCCGCGAGCGGCGCATCATTTTCGAGGCGCGCCGTCCTCAGCCGACGATCCGATCACGCTGGAAGGACCTGTCGAGCGAGTTCGGCGTGTCCCGTGGAGCTGCGTGCGTCCAGATCGAGGTGGCGCGCCTGTCGAGAAGATCCAGGACGTCCGTGAACAACGCAAAACCTCGCGGGCCCGTGAGAAGATGCCACGGAACCGGTGCCACGGCCTGATCGGTTCTCGGTAGCCGCCGCGCTCCGCCGCGGAGGGGTGTTGAACTGATCGATTGATGAAGCACGGCCGGGCTCGTCCCGGCCGTCGTCGTTTTGATGGCGGCAGCGCCACCTACTTCTGCCCACTGCGCGAGGGCGTCGCGGATCACGCGATCGCCCGGCGTCCCCTTTTCCGAAGGTGAGGAATCGCATCGCCCGCCGACCCTGACGTAACGGGATCGGTCAGGTCGATACCAGTTGCGGGTCTGCAGGAGATCAGTTATTCCGATCGATGTCGGGCGGAAAGGTTCGACAATCCCGAATGAGGAAGAGGTAGTCCCGCACGGGCTAGCTCATTTACCCGGCAGGCGCCGGCCAACGGCCGATCCGCGGCCGTTCTGATCCTCCTGAGCTTGTTTTTGCAGCAGCCCCACGTCCCGCACGGAGCGGTTGGGTGTCGGTGCCCGTGTTCGAGTAAGGCGAGCTCGATCGTGGTGCGAGGCCGGCAGGGTGGTGTCGAGGTTGCGCCGGATTCGTCATCGTCATCGTGGAGGCCCGCCGGCCTCCGTGGATCGTCCACCGTCGCTCGGACGACGGTCTGGAAGCGGCTGGCCCTGGCCTCCGTTAGACGGCATCAAGTGGCCCGCCAGACGACACCGAACGCCCGTTGAGGTACCTTCGGCGCGGCCTGCGGAGATCGGCGTGTTTGTTCTCCTCGTAGAGCGTCACGCCCGCTGGGCCACAGGCAACGCCGGGCGCGGGCTGCCTGCGCCCGGCGTTGGCGGGGAAGCGGACGTGGACGTTTCCCTTGGCTTGGGGTTCGCAGGCGTGCCCGCATCGGGCCTGTCCGGCACCGACCCCTGTCGGCGGAGCTTCGCCGGCCTCAATCGGGCCGCTCGCGTCGAAGGCGCCCTTGCGGCGCTGCGGCGAATCAGGTCCGGCCGGCTTGGTCGCGCAAGGCCCAGGCCGCGGCGGCGATCAGTCCGATATCACGGCGATCACGACGAGGGGCTACCGCGAGATTGCGGACGGAAACGGGACCTTCTGGCCCGGGCACAGGGCCGCACGTCGATGCCGGGGCCAGCTGCTGCTCGTCGAACCCGTTCGCACTGTCCGAACCTCCGCCAGCGGCCTCTCCCGTCGGCTCCGCCGGCATGGCCGCGGCCTATTCCGGGGGTCCTGTCGCTGGGGGAAACGATGAGGGGAGGCGTCGAGGGCGGCTCCGCATTCCTGGAAAATGGCTGCGGGTTTCGCGACCAGCATGTGGCTCGGTCGGGGCTTCGGGAGACGTGCTCGGAGGGAGGCTGACCAGGGTCGTGTCGATAGGCGGCGGGCTCTGGCGCGACCGCGACCGAACGGCCGGGATGCGGTCCGGAGGGTCTCACCACCGGCTGGCGTTGGAGCGGGAGAGGTGACGCCATTCGGAAGTGCGACCACCTGTCAGGGAGGGCCGCAAGGCCAACGGAGCCGCGGCATGGCGGACCAGGCGGCCGGTGCCGGCGGCGGGGCACCACCGTCGCGGCCTTTATCGGGCGAAGGGCGCGGTGTGGTCCTGCGGCAATCCGCTTTCGAGCCGTGCGATCGGCGGCATCGAGGCGCTTGACGCTCGTGGTCGATGGTCGTCGTCGGAGAGCGGCCTGGGTTCGAGCGAGCGAAGCTTGGCCATCAATCAGCGCTTGACGCGCTCCGGTTCCGTACACCGCCCTTTCGCGGTCGCCCGCGTCGGGGTCCGGCAGCGCTTATCAGCTCCAGGGCCCGAGCGAAGGAGGAGGATAATAATCGGCCATGGTCGGGGTCCGGCCTTCGGCGCGCCGACCGGCGCCGGTTCAAACCCTCCGGTGTGCGATGAGTGCCGCCGGCGGCGGCCCTCAACGCCACGGAAGGGGTTGCGCATCCATGGATGGGTATCGTCCCGCTCCGGAGAAGGGTCGACTAGGAACCGCGACGGGGGGGACGCGATGAGATCCCTCGATCCGCCGGATCGATACTTCACGGCCTGCGCCGGGAGATCCGCCCACGGAGCGCGCCCGGGCCGTGGGTCTCGCTCCAGCCTTCCAATGAGTTCTCGTAGATCGGGCTCGATTCCCGGGCTTGCGGCTGCCCTGACCTCGCCGGGGGGAGGTGGTCGATCACCCTGCCCGTCGAGCCGATACCCGGATAGACAGACCTCGATGCGCTCGAACCCGTCGAGGATGTCGAGCTTCGTCAGAGCGATGCCGTCGATTCCCGAGGGTCTTCACAGTCTGACGGCACGAGGACGGCGTCGAACCAGCCGCAGCGAGCGCTATGCGCCCCGTGTTGACACCGAACTCCTTGCCGCGGGCACCGATCGTCTCGCCGATCTCGGTCACGAAGAGCACGGTGGGGAACGGGCCGGCGCCGACGCGGGTCGTGTAGGCCTTGGTGGGCGATGCCGAGCACGTAAACCGATGGCCGAGGGCCCGAGGCCGGAGCCTAAGTCTACTGCCTGGGCGGCGACAAGATGTATCGACGACGTCACGAAGGGGATAGGTGCCGTGATTCGACGTCGAGCAGGGCGCCCCTGCGCCCCCTCCGATACAGGATCCCCCGGCGCCCCGCCCGGCGCTCTCCCGGTCGAGGAGCGCCCAGGACTGGCAGCTTTCCGCGAGCAAGGCAGGTATCTTGGGCGCGATCGCCTTTTAGGTCCTTGAGCAGGAACCGTCCGGTTCGACCTCGCCGATGCCGAGGCCGCGGCGAAGGGCGTTGTGGAGGGCGAGAAGGCGCTCGACCTTGGCTTCCAGTGGTCGCCTCATCGGCGAGATCGACCACGCCGCGGATCGCCCGGCGGCCGGACCTTGTCCTCCGTAGGCGGGCCCCGATCCGGCGCTTGGTGGTGCCGATCTTCAGGCCGCTGCTGTTCGAGGTCATCGCGGAAGTGGTCGAGCTTCGCGATGGAGGGGCAGGGATCAGCGTCGCGTTGTTCCCGGCGACGCGCAAGGTCCCTCGGGCGCGACGTCGACGCCCTGCTGGCGAATGCGGTTCGATCTCCTCGACGAGGTGACCAGTGGATCGACCACCACTCCCCGTTGCCCGATGACCGAGAAGCTTAGCCGCCGCGCACAACCACGGCCGGAGGGAAGCCAGCCGCGAGCTTGTAGGTCACAGGCCATCGGAATGACGAGGGTGTGCCCCGCGTTGTGCCCGCCCTGGGAAGCGGGACGACCACGTCGGCTTGCTCAGGAGAGCCAAGTCGACGATCATGCCCTTGCCTTCGTCGCCCCACTGGGCGCACACGACGACGACCGTTCGCTCCATGTCCTCGAACCTCCTCGCGCACCGCCCGCGACATGGAAAACGCCCTGGGGGGGGGGGCGACACGAGGCCGGGGCCGTTCACGGGGCTGCCGAGTGCGGGTCTTCCGCCCGATCCGGGGCCTCGAAATCAAGGCGAGGTCGACGAAGCAATCCCCGGGCCTGTGCGACGAACGGCGGAACATCACTTCGCTTCGGCGTTGCCCAGCCCCGGGAAGCTCTCCGGGCTTGATCACGGGGGTCGAGTTCGGGTTCGGTGCACCGGCGGCTTCACGG